>JABSTQ010008472.1:0-32905 GCA_013358835.2 Ixodes persulcatus | reverse complement strand
AACTAACTTCCGACTGTATAAAACATACACACAATTTTTTATTATTTTTTTTTTTGAGAAGGAGTGGGATTATGCAGAGAGGCTTGTGGGTTTTTCTATGGGTACGAAGCTGTCCGAAGTAAGGTCAGAATGGAAAAAGCACCACCAAGTTCCGCCTGGTCCCAAACAGCCACAATAATGAACACGGAATTCAGAAAATAGTAATACGAAGGACTTACGCAGGCAGCCACACTTTTTGAGTTCGCAATGACATTTGATTTTGATCACAAATATTCCTGCTTTGCTCAAGGTCGCCTAGTTTACACACCATATTGGTGATCTTTAGCGCAGCAGGAATATTTTTTATCAGAATTAAACGTCATTGTTAACTGATCAAATCTGGCTGTCTGTCTAAGTCCTTCGTGTTTTTATTCTTTTTACTTTTGTGTTCAAAAACACATGATTTAGTCCTTTGGTTTTTGTTTCTTATGTGTTCATTATGTTATTTTTAACTTTTATGAGGTTTTAGTTAAATATATGATGCCCTCGTCATTTTCTAGTCCGGGAAACAGTCGTGACCTCGTCGTGTTCAAGGAGCAGTAATGACCTTTTCATCTTTTATTGCTTCCGGCGAACAACGGTGTCTGTGTGCGTGTGTGTGTGCGGCGTGTTAATCACACGGGATGATTTGGCGACCGAACGGAAAGACAAGGCCAGCGAGGAGCGACTGGGGGACTTTGAACATCACACGGTGCAAGGAAGGACTTCAACGACGAGGCTAGCAAGCAAGCCCTTGTCAAAACTGCTGTGCTCGACCGGAGAGTTGAATCAGAACTGTGAATCTGTGAGTAGGAATCAACGACTTTGGAACTTTCGTATAGTTTACAGCTTAATTGTTGCCTTCCGTTTGTTTTATTTTAATAGGTGTGTTTGTGCTATACATTTTTAGTCTATTTTAATGGTTGTCCGTGCTATATTACAGTTTTGTTTCTTATCATTTTTTCTTGAACGGGGAAAGTACTTGTTTAGAGTTTGGCGCTTTTATGTATAAAACTTTTTTGCAAACCATATTCTCGGTCTGCTCCCTCGACAACCAATCCCGCCAAAGGGCTGTGACTTTCCGACGTCGAATGATATGTTACAATGTTTCCTAACTATAGTCGGATGCAACCTAACAACAATCCTTTAGCTCCACCCACAAGCGCATTGCGCCCATCTGAAGTGCTCCCGCCGTCAAGAAAGTGGTTCGCTAGCAACTTGCTTTTTCTTCCTCCAGTAAACGTGTCTTAAACTACTGCACTATTTATTTAATTCATTCAGGACGTTTAAATAAGTTAGAATACGTTTTTGTCAACGAAGTAGCTGTTTAGTAAAGAAAGAAAGTCATGTCCAATGTACCGTCTTCCCAATTCATTTTCTGTCCAAGATACTGTCTAACATACCGTCTTCCAGCGCCTTCGATTGAGGGAAAGCGGCGAAAACGAAACCAACCTTTCTCTCGCCAAAATTATAAATAACAAAGCACTTATAGTTCCTGCAATAATAAATATTTAGTGATTTACTTAGTTTTGTGGGCTTTGCGCACGAAATGTGTGCCTTTATTTTGTTGGATGAATAGAAAACAAGAATAATTATACTTTTCCGGTTTGACAAATCGGCACCCTCCCAAGTCATCGACACCACCACCGCGCCCCGCTCTCTTTGTCTTCCGTCATGGATCCCACTGAGGTGACATCAGAAAGCGATTCCCCTGATTCTTCTTGGACGAAACAGCCTGGTGCAGCCTTACCGGCGACACCAAAGCGGTTCTTCAAGAAGCACAAGCGAGGTCGGGTTTTGAACAGCGGCCAGCGGTGCGTAAAACACGGTGCAAAAAAGCAGAATAATTGTCACGAGAAACTAGCGTCGCGTTGCTAAGGCCAGCAGCCATGTTGAGCTTTTTTTTTCAAAAGGATCGCGATTGGTCCACGGAATCGTGACGTCATGAAAACGATTGGCTGGCGTTTGTCGGCGTAGGAATACATTTTCCTCTGAGAGGCATTTCCGGTTTTTTCTTAGCTTGCAACCGACTATAGCGATCGCCTGCATTCTATCTTTGTAGCATACATATTTGTCAAAATGACAAATTCCGATCCAGGCCAATAAAGATTAGTCAGTGGCCTATTCTGTAGATATATCTACGTAAACACACGTCTGGCAGTGTGGGATAGCAGGAAAATGTATATTTTGTGGATATTCATAGAAATGCATTATATGATCCCATGTCTGGACCTGGAAAGTATGGTACCTGCCCCATAGCAATAATTTTCATGTGAAACTAGATGGAGCATCACTTGAAAATTGCTTTATATGGGGTGGGTACCCTATTTGCCAGGCCCAAACACGGGATGATATAAAGCAGTCTATATATGCTATATAAGGAATTGGGCAGATATGATTATATCCATCCAGATACAGCCTGATTATGCATATCGGGCCATATCTGCCCAATTCCTTATATATTCATATCTGTATTTTTTAATATAAGTCCATATATGACATTTTTGTAAGGGAAGGTTAACGCGCAAATTAAAGTGCTGTCTCAAAAAAAAAAAAAAAGAAAACGGCACGGTCATTTATGTTGTTTCGTGGGGCATGCATGAGTCAGACCTGAAAGGGAACAATGTTAAACCTAGACAAAAAAATATGTATGTCAAAACCTGGAAATAAAAGAGAAAAGTTGATGGTCCAGTTCCGGCAACAAACACACTACCACTGCTAACAATAAGGTCTGGGACCTGAAAAAATTTACCGATTCAACACAATTAAACAAGGAATAAATGAAAGCCCCGGTACTCTGGCATCGATTAAAATGCTAACAGACGAAAAGCAACAGCGATGAGGGGACATTTTTTCAGGTCCCAGACCTTATTGTTAGCAGTGGTACTGTGTTTGTTGCCGGAACTGGACCATCAACTCTTCTCTTCTATTTCCAGGTTTTGATATAGATATTTTTTTGTTCTAGGTTTAACATTGTTCCCTTTCAGGTCTGACTCATGCATGCCCCACGAAACAACATAAATGACCGTGCCGTTTTCTTTTTTTTGAGACAGCACTTTAGTTTGCGCGTTAACCTTCGTCTATTGTACGCTATCGTTCAGGTCACCCCTGCCACAAAGTCACCCTGCGCCCCCTCTCAAGAAGCTACAACCGTCATCCCACCGTCCTTGAAACTTGGCCCCGACCGTCAAGCTTCTTCACCCGGATACGAACTGCCCTACGCTTCCCTCTCACCAAAGCTCCAACCGTCATCCCGCCGTTTTTGAAACTTGGACTCGACCGTAGCATTGTATAAATACCACCCGCGTTCATCTGTAAAAGTTCTTCCTGACGAAGGCCGGACTCCGGCCGAAACGTCGAAGATTAAATCGTCCGTTGTTGCTGTTTTCACCAAGGGTTTTTTCTTACCAGTTATACCCACGCCTTCGGCCTCCCGCCACCATGCCCGTTATATATATATATATATATATATATATATATATATATATATATACAGGGTGTTTTTTTTAAGCTTAACAGAATTTCTTTTAGAAAACCATGAGAGCTAGATTAATGCGGTCTGTGCAGGTGAGTTATGCGGCCAGGGGGACATATTATAGGAGGCTAATCGTAACGATCAGTCGGCTAATTAGTTAAAAATCGTTAATGAACTTTTTAATTAATGAAATTGGACATAAAGTTCCAATTAGAAACTTGCTCAGCGGCATCGAAAACCACTAAATCAGTAATTTTCACAAAGACTTTGAGCGCGTGAGAAGCGTAGTAGTGCACTAAATTTAGCACTCGTGGAGCACGTACAAAGCTAGCGGTTGCGATAAGGCGCCCGCGCAATTTTTCCGTCGCTTATCTAGCCCCAGCCTTGTACCTGCTCCACGAGCGGTAACTTTCGTGCACTACTACGCTTCTCACACGTTCAAAGTCTTTCTGAAAATTACTGATTTAGTGGTTTTCAATGACGCTGAGCAAGTTTCTAATTAGAATTATATGTCTATTTGCATTAATTAAAAAGTTAATTAACGAATTTTAACTAATTAGCCGACTGATCGTTACGATTAGTCCCCTATACTATGTCCCCCTGGCATTATAACTCACCTGCGCGGACCGCATTAACCTAGCTTTCATGGTTTGTTTTTAAAAATTCTGTTAAGCTTAAAAAAAAACACCCTGTATATATATATATATATATATATATATATATATATATATATATATATATATATATATATATATATATATATAAGCAAAAGTAGGGTGCGCAGACGCAAGAGCCGTGGGACGATAATAAAAAATCTAATTTAATGGTGAAAAAAGTCACGCAATAAAAAAAAGAGCAAAGTGCCGAAAAAAAAGTTGTATTAGCTTACACGAACAATCAAGCCTAGACACAAGAACGCTAGATACGCGGAGAGTATACTTAAAAATGACGGAATAAAAGTAAAAGTTAAACACAATAACTTACAAAAAAATGTTAAATTATAAATAGAATAAAAAATAAAAAAATAAGAAAAATAAGAAAGGGGCCTGACGTCCGTCGACGTTCCGGCTGTGGCGCTGCCTTCTTCAAGACGGAAGCCAACATGGCGCAGTTGATTGGTTTTATACAAGATATAGGGGGAGGGTTTTGTTAACGCGAAAGTTTGAAGGGGCTTGTGGGGAAAGGGGAGCGAGGGGGATTCCAGGGGCGAGTCCACGTTTGTCACGATGAGGGATGACGGTCGTAGGTTCTGTTCGGACGTGCATTCCGGCTGGGCGGAAACGGTGCAGTGAGTCGTTGGGTGCGCCCTTGTATGTCCGGGTCGTGTGGAGCTATCTCTTCCTCAGATTCTAGAGGCTGGATTGTAAAAAACCCAAAAAATGAAAAAGAAAAGGATTAAACAGGGCTTGGGTGTTGCGGCAGATGGTTGTTTATGTTGTGTACTGTCGACAGAGTATCCAAATCTTTGTTAATTGTGCACTGAAATTTATTAATGGACCTTTTGGCGAATATGTGCTGCCACCTAGACACGCGACTGGGTTCGAGACTAAGTGGCTAGAAAACAACGCGCCCGCAAGGCCTCTCCCACCCGTTCGACACCCAAAGCGCCAGCCACATTCTGTTCACCCATTGAACCGCTGTGACCTAGATAGGGCTCCCCCAAACTCGCCTTTCTCCCCATCGTGCGTAATCTTCTGCCCCGAAGTCAACACAAAGAGACCATCTTCCCTCTCTGCTCGGCCAGAAGGAAGAGAGAGAGGGTACTAGAACTATTTACTCTCGAACCGATGTTTCTACAAAAGGTCCATTACGAACAACTCGCGATTTTCTCTTTTTGTTTGTCTTGAAGCCCCTCTATACTGTGGGGACCACGTGTTTCCCGTCTCCCTATCTAGGCCTAGCACACGCAGGCCGTGGGAGCGTTATGGCGACGTCATCCCGGATACGGGGGCAAGGCCGCATTCCTCGAAGAGGGCGTGTCTACCCTCGCCCTTTTGGGTGAAAGTGCCTCCGGCGCACCCTTCGGAAATGGTTGTGGACGCGGCCCATCTGCGGGATAAGCCAGACTATCTACCCCGGGCGCGTCCACTTTAAGCTGGGCTAGACGGACGGGTTGAGGCTGGGAGTTCTGTCCCTTGGCGACCTATGTTGATCGGGTGTCCGCGCTAAGCTGGGCGTCGATATGGTGACCCCAGGTGACCCCGGGGCGACCAGGTCGCCTAAGGAGGAGCGTTTCCGCCCTGGGCCGGTTCGCTCCTCCTTAGGCGACCTGGTCGCCCCGGGGTCACCTGGGGTCACCATATCGACGCCCAGCTTAGCGCGGACACCCGATCAACATAGCCTCAACCTAGCCTCAACCCGTCCGTCTAGCCCAGCTTAAAGTGGACGCGCCCGGGGTAGATAGTCTGGCTCATCCCGCAGATGGGCCGCGTCCACAACCATTTCCGAAGGGTGCGCCGGAGGCACTCTCACCCAAAAGGGCGAGGGTAGACTCGCCCTCTTCGAGGAATGCGGCCTTGCCCCCGTATCCGGGATGACGTCGCCATAACGCTCCCACGGCCTGCCTGTGCTAGGCCTCGATAGGGAGACGGGAAACACGTGGTCCCCACACTCTACATGATGACTAACTTGCATTCGTTATTACATTTCCTGGCTGGTTGCAATGTTTGGATACTGGAATGTTGGGTTCGCACCTAACGTCAGAATTATAGTTGTTGAATCTGCTACAAAACGTGGTTTTAGTTTGTGTGGTATTCAATAAAGTATATTACATTGTCCGAGTCGCAGTCAACGTCACTGCTAATCGTTCGACGGAAGTGCGAATTAGTGCTCGATGCAATGTTAGTGGAAATCATTTGATGGTAGATCTTGCAAAGAGATTTTTTACATGGTTTACATCTATATATTTACATACATTTACATATAAATATATTATGATGACGCCACTGAGCTAAAAGCAATGTATTTTCAGAATATCAGGAAAGTGTTAGGACAAGCCCTTACCTTTATAGAAGCAATGAGCGGCAATCACAACGCTTGTTTTCCTGACCAACATTGTTCACACTCAGCACCATGACGCAGACAAATAATCACGCAGCAAAGACTGATCAAAATTGTTTACTCTAATCGATACGTACCTTCGTACTTACATCAAATCTGGTGTAAAATAGCGCGTAGCTAAGTGGACATTTTCGACATAGCCTGGCGTTTGAAGTTTGTTCTTGACAAGATGTCGTTCGATTTAATTTTCAAAAAAGCATCGCCCTTGCATATTGGAGTTTTTTTTTTTTTTTAAATAGAGCAAAGTAGTATTTTATCCCCTAGTCTAAATTGCAGCTAGTTAATTGGACACTTTCTGACCGTCTGCGTGCGAAATCGTCATAGTTCCGCCAAAATCTTCTGTCCGCTTTGTTTTCGTCCAGCTCACAGACACAAAATTGTTGTTATCACATAAAAGTAGCAATAACAGACTTCTCTATGCACGAACTCAGCTCTGTGACGTCACGGCGCGGTGGTGGCGCGTCGGTCGCACTTCCGGTCTGGGGCTGTGGGTAGAAGTTCTCATACCAGACGTGTATTTCTGCGTTGTTTTGAAAGGAACCAGACAAAAACCTGCCTTCTCGTCAAACCGCCGCGACTGGGGCCGTACCAAAAGTGTCGAGAAAGGTTTGAAGGTCAGTTTCCACGTGCTCGGTTCGTCCAAGAATCTGGATATGTGCCGTGAAAAGGGAAAAGCAGACGCCGTCGGACAACGGTTGCTTGGGCGGGAAGCACTTTGGGTTGAATTCACGGATACTTGTGGTCATCAGATTTATTTGTTTTGTTCCAACATGAACGCCAGAAAATCGTCAAGTTGTGCGGACAACCTGCGGACTACGTACAGTGCGTCTTCAAGTTCAAACGGCTGCCTGATCGTTCGAACTGTCGTCTGCTCTTTCAAACGTTTTTGCTTGTCGTCTGCTCTCTTAGACGACGCCAGCCCGTAGACCAAATGTTGGCCCGGTACTTGCGATAAGAAGTAAGTGCAGGCCTCAAAAGACTTAAAGGGGCGGTGCAACGATATTCAATTGTAATGTTTTTCACTTTACACGAGCTTACTGGCACTAGTGGGACTCAAGGTTACTCGCACGCAACGCCACTGGCCAAGAAACTCCTTTGTTGCGGTGTAATTTCAGAGACAAAAGCGATCATTTTCATTCAATCTCTCCTTTGCAAAATTTGATGACATAAAGTAGGGATCGCAGTACACCCATATGACGATATTTGAATGTTGTTCATAGATTGGACCCGAGCATTCCGTGGGCACTCGATTTGGGTTCGTGATAATTACTAGCTCGAGAAGCATTCGGGTAGTGGTCCGTGTCCAATCGCTGCAACGACGACAATAGCCGAGCCATAACAATGTCTGGAACTCAGCGCGTGTCCTGTGCTTTGCCAACCCCAGCGTGAGGTTATGATCAGCATTGGCGGCATATAATCGACTCCAGATCACGTGGCCGCTTGTTCCGGCTGCGAGTTGAGGGGGTGAAGGCTGCTCGTTTTTCTTTAATTTTTTACTGGGACTTCTATTGCATGGGGTGAAAAACGAACGCGTCTTTCATAGGTCATCAACGTCAGGGATCCGTTCTAAGCGGTATTTGCGCAAAGTACAAAAATTGTTGCATCGGCCCTTTAAGTTTGAAGGTTGGTAAGCAGGCTGGATGTAAACAGTAGATACAAGGAGATGTTGATCATTGTTACCAGTGACCATCACCGACTTGTTATGCCTAATCCACTTGGTCCGATTCCTTGCGATTTTCAGTATCAACGTCGACCATCTGAGCTACGGTTCACGCTTTTGCAGCCCGAGCGGCGTCACGACTGAAAATTGCGAGCGAAATCTCATCATGCGAATCAGGCTTTTGCGTACATACTGCGGCGTCCACACGAAAAGAATCGCCACATGTCACATTATTCACGCGAAGTGTTGCGGTGTAACGAGTCTCGGTAATTTCGCTGGCGCCGCTCAAGTAGTCAGACATCGCCAATAAGACGTAGAATCAACAATTCGAACGCGAAAAAGGGCCGGGGGACTCACACCGACGCCGACAACATCACATTTGAATGGTTTGTCTATGGGCGACGGCGAGCTTCTTGCCCACACCCCCATCGCGCATACGCGGCGCCGGTGGCGTCCGCTAGGGGCGCTCCGGTTTGTTTGTAAACATGAGTTGGTGTATGCATGAGGAATTAGATATGCGTCAGGAACAGTTATATGAATCAGCTTCAAAATCAGACCTTTGTTTTAGGCTCTCTCAAATCACTCATAGACGTGCTTTTCGAGAATTAAAACGGCGGGAAAAAAATTTGCCGCGGCATATTTAAGATAATTTGGGGCTGCATTTACTTACGATGTATACCTTTGAAGGGACCATGAAATACGTTTTCAGTTTCTACCTCCTTAGCTTTATTACTCACCTCAAAAACGAAATGAAAAACCACGTGATCGTGACGTGCTTAGGCCCCGGAGGGGATGACCCCAAGCTTCCACCGTGCTCTTTAAGCACACCATGGAACTCGTCATTTTCATGTAATGATAAGTGAAGGCACGGAGCTCATTGGCCACGAACGCCGATTCGAATTTTCGTCTATGGATTTATTGTTGACGAGAGCATACGTCCGAGTGACGCAGTGTTCGTGTCCAATGCGAGAGCTGGGCTCGGCTGACGTGCTTTGGGCACCGCGGATGCATCACAGTGAAAAGGCGGAGACCTTTCGAAGGATAGGAGGCACGAAAGGGTCCGCTATATTGTCAAATTTTCTTACCGAAAAGCAGGTTTTAGCCTTTCTACGCTAGTAAACTAGTTTTAACTTGGCGCACTAAACAATATGCGATTAGTAAAATTCCAATTTATCCCAGCCGAAAAGTCACTTGATGCTTTCTTTATGGTGATCGGTCCTTTCTTTATGCTGCCAGATCTTCTGGCAGGAATTAAACATAATTTTGTTGTCTTCAATAAATTTGACTGTGTGAAGTTATCATAACCACTTGAGACCGACACGGGAGGATAATATTCGAAAATACGCCATCTGTTGAGTCTGCGGAAACCTGTTTTTTTTTTTTGTTTGTTCGCGGTTTGGCAGTGTGAAACACCGGGTCGCGGGGTGTGCCAAAAAGGAATGTGTGCTCACATAATAGATCCGAAGGCAACTACACAAAATGTCCAGAAAGCGAGATAATAAATGGTATTCTCCTAAATAATCCCATACAAAAGGCAATAATGCAAAAAGAAATACCTGAGATGCACGCAATTATATTCCTAATTACAAATCAATAGCGCAAAGGACAGACAATATACCTCTAATATAAATCACATTTGGACATTGGCTTGCACGAGCTCGAAACTTCGCAAAATACTGTCTCGGGAGGCTAATGTTATATTCGGTTTTACCTGCACTTTTTTTGGGGACTCACATTATAACTCTTTGTTTTATCAGCCATGCGGGCTATAACATTTTATTAGGCTTCCGCATATCACCGCCACACTGCTATATATACTCCACAACTTTACAATTTGGACATCTACTTTTGCTAGCTTTGAGAGCATCGCATTTCACCTGAAAACTGAACTGTTTAAGCATAGCCTCCTCTATTACTGACAAAGCCTGGCAGATCGCTATGGGACGCGGCCGCCGAAAGTGAAAAGGTAGAGCGGCAGACAACGGATGAGAAAAGATTATAAAGTCCCTAGATAAACGCTTCCTACAAGTAGCGACATTCTTTGAAGCGCCCAATTTTAAGGTGCACGGTGCTTCGTCCCACTCTCTTGTGGGGATGACTACGGATTTGGAGGGGGCACTGGGTTTTCCGGACATGGATGAACGAATGGATAGGGAAAGAATTGCGGTAACTAAGAGGAGATTGGAAGATTGGTGGAAGAAATCTAGAGAAGGATAAAAAATAGAGATAAAAATAAGCAATGGAATCACTTTAAACAAAAAAAGGGGGGGGGGTTATAACAAAATTCAAACAAATTAAAAAAAAGATGACGAAATGTTAGGCTCGGTGGCGCAAGCTGCCGCCCGTTACAAAGGGTAAAGCCATTACCATCCATCCAACCTTCCATCCGACCAGGGGTTTCCCCAGGTATTGAAATCAGGGGGGCTGTCTAAATTTTTTTGGGGGGGTTAAAGGGGGGGGGGGGGAGGGAGGGGGCATTGCGAATATAGGAGTCGTTGTGAATTAAGGGGGTGCCTTCGGAAAAACGAGGGGGGGTCTAAACCCCCCCTAGGGGGGGTCTGGGGAAATCCCTGCATCCGACTGCGTGACGGTGCAGGTTTTAGGAAGCGAATGGCGGCGCACAACAGAGGTTTGAACTGAATGTCGCCAGTTTGTTCCAGGCGGAATGTGCTTTGTCATTTGTATTGGTTGTCGTTACTTGTAAAACAAGTGCAAAACATGAGCGCTGCAAAAGCTCTGCGCTCACTACCATCTTCCCCGAGAAATTCTTTGTGCTACCAGATCCTCGCGCTCTCAATCTGCGACCGGGCACTCTATGGCCCCGTCGTCCAACTGCCAGGCTTTGTGAGTATAGAGGAGGCTATGGTTTAACATGGTTTGTACGTAACATCATCGCACTTTATGCTGGTGGTCATTGTGATTTGTTTTTGCTAAAAAAAAAAATTAAATCCGGTGGTGCGAAATACACGCCGCAAAAGGTTCGCGCTCGGTGCAAATCATGCATTCAAGAGACAAAAAGTACTGCTTGGTGCAGCGTCATGAGGAAGGGCGCGAGCGCCTGGCACCACAAAAACGCACTTTCTGGCAGGAATGATTTTGCCAACAAAGTAGTTTCTGGCATCACACTGTCTGGTCTGTCTGTGCCGAAGATGCGGAGAAGAGGAACCTTTTCAACAGAGTATAGGTATTCTTAAAACACCTTCCCCCTTCCCCTCTTTTTCTTTCTTCCATGCTCCTCCAGAGAATATTTATTTATTCCTGAGGGACTCTCTCCTGTGTTCGGGGGTAGCAAGTTGACAACTATATTTGTGTCATTTGTTAACAGTAGTCATCCATTTAGTTTATTTCGCTCCCAAAAGCTGCGAAGTTTAAACAAGATACGGAGGTGGTCAAAACTTGGGGAAGAACTTAAAAATGACACTCCTGTGAGACTTTGAGTGGCGGATAACATTCGGATGTCCCTCTGAGGTCCCTGGGATCTTTCTTTTCGGGTAACTCTCCCGTACACACTTGTGGTCCTATTTATTGTGGGAAGAATAAGTAACATTTAGTCCTTTCAATGCTCCTATTCTCGGGCACGACTTTTTCAGACATTTCAGGAAAGACGAAAACATGTTTGGGTGCCGCAATGATGTGCACATGCAAGATGGGTCGTGCAACTATTTTTGTACTTTCACGAAATACCGCTAAGAGCTAATCCTTAAGGCGGCGGTCCGAGGGCGGCCATCTTGAACAAGAAATTAGTTCAACCACCCCTATTGAAAATCGCTCTGATGGGACTTCAGGATTTTTTTTAAAGGGTGTGAAGGGGACTTCAGGAATTTCTGAGATGTTTGAAGGGGGCACCAATATTTCCTGGTGGGTTCGCAAGCCCCGTCAGAGGCTCTCCTGAAGTGTCTGAAGTGCCCTTTACAATGCCTTGAAATGTCTGAAAGCCTGTCAAGAACTTTTCTAATGGGGTCGGGAAAACCTTCAGGCTTCTTGAGATGCCTGTGCGCAACGGCTTAGGTGGAAAAAACACATTTCGGAGAATTAGAACATAGCTGCTTATTGTACGCGACGGGAAAAAAATAAGTACTGTAAACGACTTAATTTCGCGGGCTCAAGTTTTCGCGAATCGGGCCGAAGCTGAGAATTTGAAATTATTCGCGGGTTCTAATTTTCGCGAATTGAGTGTGGCTTCCGTAGCGTTCACATATTGCCCAAATTGTTCGCGGGACGTATTTTTCGCGAAATGTAAGCGATTCGCAAAATTCGCGAAAATTAGGTCCTCGCGAAAATTTAGTCGTTTACAGTATTTGGAGAATGCCGATCGTATGTGTGTACGGTTCTATTTTTATTACTGCTCTTCTATCAAATACGAGTGGGCTCCTGGACCTGTCTGTCACTGCCGGCTGTTCGGTCGCCAAGGAGGCCACTGAGGGCGACCGCCCCATGTGGAGAATTGACGAGGCGCCGGCCGAGTAGTGTTGGCCGAGCGGCGTTTTGAGGCGAGTGGAGTCAACAGCGGTGAACTGATGTAGCACGAGTAAAGGCCCGTTCACACTCTTGCGACCGAGTTCGACCGAGAGAGACCAGACCGGTTTTTAAGCCTCTTGCGACCTCTTAGGACCAGCAGAGCTGGTACAGCGGAGCTGGTCCTAAGAGATCGCAAGAGGCTTAAAAACCGGTCTGGTCTCTCTCGGTCGAACTCGGTCGCAAGAGTGTGAACGGGCCTTAACTTTGAAAAGTCTAATCAGACCGCACGGTAAGGCGGCGCAAAATGCTCTAACAGCGCTTGCAGGTTTCCTCGTCGAGACCCGGCTGGCTGGCGAGATCTAGGCTGCAACGGACGCTAGCAGACGACGCGGTGTTGCGGGGAAAGCTCACCCCACTATACTTCGTCTCACCTTAGCAT
The DNA here is from genome assembly GCA_013358835.2 of Ixodes persulcatus. Taxonomy (NCBI): domain Eukaryota; kingdom Metazoa; phylum Arthropoda; class Arachnida; order Ixodida; family Ixodidae; genus Ixodes; species Ixodes persulcatus. Next base: position 19,795 of record JABSTQ010008472.1, on the reverse strand, counting down.
GGACTATTGTTAGCCGCGCGTGCCAAAAGCCCGAGCTAGTTGCTTTGGACGAAGCCTCGGCGGCTGCACGAGCGCTCGTGCAGCGAGTGCTCCAGTCAAGGCAGTCGAAGCTAGCCGCTCGCGCTTGCACAGCCTTCGCAGTTAGTCCGTCATAAGGTGAGATGAAGTATAGAAAGGCCTGGCCTGGCGCTGCGACCCGCGCGCCGAAAACTTTCCTCCTTTCCCTCCTCCGGGGAAGCACGCTCAGACCCCGCCCAGGTCACGTGATGGGGAACGCGCGCAGCTTGCATAGACCCGAGCAAGAGATGCTCCGCATCTAAAAACAAGCCAAACAGCGCCTCTCCCCGCCCGGCGATGGGGAGAGGGTGCAGGGCTGCCCAACAACCAGCGGCCGGCGGGAGAGGGTGGTGTGAGGAAGCCAGGATGCCGCTATAGCCATTTTGTTTCTACTCGTCGGCGGTTTGGTTCATACCGCTGTGGATATCTGGAACGGACCTGCTTCCTCCAGAAAGGTGAGCATGGCTTTGAGAGCTCGCCCCTTGATCTGTTTTGATCCGTGCAGTTTCTTCGTTGGTTACGCAGGTGAACTCCAGTTCGGCGTTGGCCGCCTTCAGCACCGCTCGAGCTCATTCAAGGAGATGGTGGCCGGTGTCGGCTTACTTGCTGCAAAGCCTGGCAGGCGGGGTCAGCGTCCCACCGCATGTTGTGCCTGCGCACCGGGATTATGGCAAAGTGGGTCCTGAGACGGTGGATGACGGCCGCTGTCCGGACTTGTTCCTTGCGCCTCTTCGTCCGTTCGACCTCAGAAGCATCCAGCGAGCGAAGAAGACGCCGGCGCGACGTCATCATGGACGAAACCGTGACTGTGCTCAGGATTTCGCACCGGCGGCGAGTGCTGCTTGCGAGTTCGTGGTTTTCGCTAAACGTGCTTACTAAGACTGTGTATGTGTCCGTGAGGTGCACTTGCTCGGTTTTATTAGCTGATCTACCGTACATCAGGAATATACCCAGCGGCATTGTGACTCGTGAGTACTTAGTAAGATATTTTTCTGTGTGATAAAGAAGTCAGTTGTCCCTATTTTGATATCTCTTTCGTCTACCGCTCCTTGCGCCGGGTTTGAACAAACGTTGCTTTTTATCGCCTTTTTGAGTTATAATATGCATGTAAAACTAAATGTCTGCAATAAAGTTTCAAGAATGTTTTGAACTGCATTTTTGTGTATGGTTCACAGTCATTTGGGCGTCTAAAGGGTTGACGGGTTGAAGGGCTGTGGGGCTAAAGCGTTTTTCTATGGGGTATCCCTGAAGGGTTTTTCTGTAGGGTATTTTTTGAAGGGTTTTGAAGGCCTGTGCGGTCCCATAATCCTTCAAGGCTGACGGGCCCTTTAGAAATATTTTCAAAAGGGACTAGATGGCGGCACTCATCCGTGTGGCCTAGAGTTCCTATATAGGCTTCCTACGGGAGCCAGAGTTGCGCGTTCATCCCCGTAGCACCGTCTTTCCTGCACCGCATGTTGATCCAGCTCCTCACATGACTGAATTCGGCGAATAGCGGCGCCGCGCGTTCAAGGCGCGCGGCGCGCTCAAAAGCAGGGGAACGTACGCCGGGGCGCGCACAACGTCTACTTTCCTGCACGGCACATGAGCCAGCTCCTCACGTAATCGGATCTCGGCGAATAGCGGCGCGGCGGCACGTGGAAAACAGACGCGCAACTCTGGCTCCCGTAGGCAGCCTATTAGCGGCGAGATGTTTTGGTGGCGCCCTCCTATGGTTCCCCCTTGTGACGTCATTACCTTGCAAACAACAAGTTCGATGGTGTTTGTAAATAGCATGGTGGAAGCTTGAAATCATTGCGCCCTCAAAGGAACACTGCCAATACCGCCAAAATTAAAGTTCTTTCATTCCTCCTATTTCCGTCGATGATAAATCCTTTTCTGACGTCATAGTCGGCGTTCGGCCAATCGTGGAAGGCCGACCACAGCGACGCTTTCGGTCGCGCACGTCGCCAATACAGGAACTCTAGTGCGGCTAGAAAACTGGCTCGTGGCACTGATGTTCCTCCTCTGCTCTAAATTTCCTCCTTTCTGCTGCTCGCACGTGCACGTTGAGCGCTCAGCGCGTGCTCTCACTGACACATCTGCCAGCAAACGTGACAGTGATGCTAGCAGTGCCCAGTTCGCCCAGAAGTGGAGCCCAGCAAGCTCATCTACCCAAGCGAGAGTGCCAGGTTCGGCAAATTTTGTTCTTTGATACTAGCTTTGAGTTTGTTCCGCGCTGCAGGGTTGGGCAAATCGATTTCGTTAGAGGCCCACGAGCCAGTACCTATCGTTTTAACTATTCAAGAATTAAAAACACATTCAATCAATCAGTAAAGAATGTTATCAAACGACAAAGAACACATAAAAGATATGCCTTGTCAGCATTTTGTGAACACAAGAGCTTTTGCACGACATAAAAGGTTTAAATTCAATTTCGCTGTAAAGGCTGGTTCACACTGCCCCATTTTCTTACGTTATGTTACGTTACGAAATATTACGTTGAAGTCACCGGGACCCGTGTGCTTCATATTAAGCGAGGCTACCAGTTCAAGGAGAAAGCGTGACACGCGACATTCGAGGCACGAATGTTTAAGGTGACTCACACGTAAAGTAACTTAACGTAAGAAAATGGCGCAGTGCGAATGAGCCTTAAGTCAGAGCGCAGCCAACATAACAGGTCAATGAGGCCAATCAAGAAGGACCAAGAAACACTACGTCTCGAAGCTCCACGTCTTTTAGTGCGCTTGTTGTCGCGGGTTAAATCACTCGACCGCCAACCGTGCACCATGGCCATGCGCTTTCAGTATGCGTGTTTGTGCTTGTGTAACTTGTAGTCTTTGACTGCATTATGATTTATAATAAAACAAACAATAGCAGAATGTTTTTTCAAGACGAGTTTTCAGAGAGGCGCTTTATATAACTCATTATTTTGACGATAGTAAGAATAAACTTAATTACCAATTATCAGACCTTTTAAATAACCACCCCAATATTGTTGAAATAGTACGCCAAAGTCGAAGAATGCACATGTTCAAGAAAAAAGTAAAAGCGAATTTTTAGCCCCTGTGACCTATACTTAAAAATTGTTCTGCGAGTGGGTAGCAGATTTCGAAGTGTGTTCTTTTTATAGTGCTTTTGATATTTGTTTTCATTAATAATAAATTCTATTGATAATTTGGTGTTGAAAAAATATGACAATGTGTTTCGTGTATCTTTATATATATTTTCTGTTTTGAATGCAACAGAAATGGAGAATTTTGCATTAACGCTGACATTGTATGTTAATGAATGTGATCTCAATAATGTCGATGTGAATGATTTTTATTTGTAACTTTTGATGACTGACGTTGATATTATTTATTGTGATTACAAGCTAATGTAAATTTGAATATTTTTTGTATAATTGCTTTTTATGATCACACTGGTCCTGCACACCATTGACTGCTGTAAAAAGGTGCTGACGGCCTCGTCAGAAGAATTTCTGATGCGAAAAGATTATTCGCCCCATTACTCCCAAGTCCGGCATCGTCGGCGGCGTGACCGAGCGATGGCACCAAAAATGGCCGACGGCGCCAAGAGCAAAGTACGTAAAAAATGTTCGGATTGAGGTCAAATTTCTCAGGGAGGTTCCTATAAACAAAACAAATTAGTGGCTTACTAAGGGGAAAAGCTGAGCTAGTTGGTTCTGAGACATCTTGGGTAAAACCAGCTGAACCTTTGTTCAGCTGGTCTTACCCAAGATGCCAAATTTAGTGGCTTCGGAAAAAAAAAACTTTCGTACATTTTGGTCAGGGTGGGAATCGAACCCGGGCCTCCGGGGTGCGAGACAGGCACGCTTCCCCGATGCCACGGCGGCTCCACGGTTCTTGATGACTAAAGGTGTGCCTAGTGCGTGCGTCATTGCACACCTCACGTCGCAGCCATTTGGCTGACTAAAGGTGTTGCCTTGTTCGTGAGTCATGGGGCATGTGACGGCGCAGCCAATAGGGAGGAGGTGGCGCCACATCATGAGTGTAAGAAACGAGCGCGCTGGCCTCCCGCGCGTCACACACGGAGTCAGCCGAAAGAACTCGAATGCATGTCTAAAACATAAATCGAAAACATTTCACCAAAGGGACTACAATGCTTTCGCATTCCCACACGAAAGCAGTCTAATCTGCCTGTGCCGAATATTCTTTTGTGTTCTTTTGCCGCATTTTTCAGACACATGCATGTCTGGAAATAAAGATGATTATTATTGTAATTAGCTCACGCGCACTTGTTGTTGTAATATTGATTTGTATTTTTACAACATGTACACGGGAGAACTGAGAAGCGGCCCGGACCATTCAAAGTTCAGTGTGTCTTCACGTTCCTTGTTATGTCTGATTACATATTTCGATTCTGCTTGAAATGATCAGTGTCGACGTCAAGCACCGCAGTTTCTGAAAATATATCGAGCAGAATCACCATTAGGAATCTTTAGGCCGTTCACAAAAGCTATGCGATGCTAGCAGGGACCAGTTGAAGCTCGTCCCATAACATTGAGTGCAGATGAAGCACACGTTCGCTAGGCCCCCATTCCGCAGTTTAGGATTTACCAGAAGGCTCTATTAAGGCCTTCTCGTAGATCGCGCAGTGCGGATTTCGGGCAGACTTGTACGCAACTCGTTACAAGTTACTTGTTGTCGATCACATTTTATAGACATTTTGTAACGCCTCCATCACATTTCATGAGCTGTAACGATTCTTTAATTCAAATACTTTTTTTCGAGTAATGAGTTACTAGTAATTCATTACTTTGTTCACTTCAGCTGAGGTTTCTAAACTCAAAGAAATATTGTTCTACTATTATAATTATAATGCAATTAAATGCAAATGCAAAGGCGCCCAGATGTGTAAACCGTTGTTCCATAGTGGACACGTCGAAACGTGTTCGTTTTACACGGCAGCCATGTGTGTTATTCGCCTACACACGAGGTGCCGTGTAAACTTAACACGCTACACCGTGTCTGCCTTCCGAGAAACACGGTTCAGCAGTGTTCTTTATGAAACATGGCGGCCAGCAGCCGAGAACAGGCGAGAGACGAGCCCAGCGAGCCGCGCGCCTTTCAGCCGAATTGAAAGCACACAGGACGCGTTTGTTCTCGTTCGATGTCTTTTATACACAGTAAACAGTCTCCAAGCGGCGGACGCAGCTATGTGCAAAGGTACGTACGTACGTGCGTCGTCGGCGGTCGGTGGTAGAGCACTATATAGCTCCTACGGAGCAGAGTAGCGCAATCCTTTGATCCGCGTGTTTTGCCGACAACATGGCCGACAGAGCAGCTCGGCGCGAGTCACGTGGTACTCAGGGTTCCAGGAGGCGGCCCGCCCTATGGGAGAATACATGGAGATCGACGCAACACGGCTAATTAAAAAATAAACGGCGAGTTCACACTTTTCAAAACTAGTCTGTCGTGAAGTTGGTAATGCACTAAACACTTTATCAAAGTTTTAATAATATCGGATGCGTGTGCAAATTTTGAGAAGGCAATTTACAAGGCAATGGCGTTTGAAGCAGACGATTTTTGCACGCAGCGGAGATGGGCTCTTTGGGTTGCCCGGAGCGGGTCACGTGGACGCTGTGACGTTGCCGCGTCGTCTGCTGCATGATGCCCCTCGTGCAATTTTTAAAAACAAATTACGTTCTTTCTTGGCACAAAACTCAGCGCAAATGATTCTAAAATGTTCCTTTATTATGTCAAAAACTATTGTCGTTCCGTACATCTCCACAACATTGAAGAAACAACGATTTTCTCACGTTCCCCATGCATTTCTGACCGGAGTTGGAACCTCCGGGCGTTCGCCGCTAGTCGCCGAGAGACGGCGTTCTAGATTGCGCTACTCTGCTCCGAAGGAGCTATATAGTGCTCTAGTCGGTGGCGTCGGCAGCTACGACGGAACACGGAACCGCTAGGCAGAAAAACGAATACCGAACTTACATGGATAAATAACTCGAGCAAACTATTTGGAGTGGGCGGTAACTTGCGCCACCTAGTGAGATTTCTAGCAGCCAGTGAAAAAAAAACAATCAGGCGTCTGTTAATACTCTGAGAACTATCACAAGTAGACAGCAACCCTACATACATCACAGACAACACGAGTACCACGTAGGACACAGCACCGACACATACACAAACACAACACTGACACTGCGCCCAACACTTACTACTAACATACTTTTCTCCCCGCGGCGTATATAAGCTTCACATGTGCGGGTGAGCTCTTTGGTCGCTGACCGTTACAGATTGATAGAAGAAGACACAAAACACGGCACAATGGACAGCCGTACGTAAGAACTGCTTGCATTTAAAAAGTATGGAGGCAAAATCTGTAAAGTTAGTCCGTTGCGAAAAACAACGATGTATTAACAATAAATCTTAAACCGGCCATGAAAAAGTTAAAATATTTGCTATTTTCATGCTCGACCAGTGTTATGAGCAGTCCGACTAGCTTGAATCAGATAGAAAAACAAATTATTAGGATTTTATCCTTATGCATTCAATAATCAATGGAAATTATCTTTGCGCAAAGCATTTTTTATATATTCTTGCGAAGGACATCCGCCCAACACTTCACTTCCGCTAGTTGTAGTACGCGTACGGGAGCAGACGCCTTCACTTTGGGGGCGTTTTGATGCAGTTTGTTGTCGTATGTCGTGTCGGTGTCGAGTGGAGCGGTGGGGCTTGGGAGTTTGTGACCGGTGTTATTCGTAATCACTAATGTGGCGCTGATGCGTTTTTTTTAAATATTTTTTTATACCGCCATTACCCCGAACATTGAAAATTCACGGGCCCGTGGCACTGCATTATGCTGAATCGCGAGCTCCTTCTCTGTTGTCGTTTTTCTGGTAGCACTCGTGGATACTGCAATCGTTTAAACAGTGTGCACCGTCTCGCCTACATCTGCGGTGACGTGCTCGACCTGTTGAAACTTATTGTTTCCGTCCTTTTGGAGTACGCAAGGCAGTTATCTCGCTGCTCTGGTTTCGGTTATAAAAGCAAGGCAAACCGCTCGTAGTTCCCGCCCTCAATACACGTTGGACATCTTCCACACTTTGACACCGGATAACTGGATGAACGAGGATTTACATTTACTTCAGAGGTCACTCTCGCCGCTTCGTCACCGTCGAGCAGCAGGATCTGCTGGCGACAAACCGCGGATGAAAGGCTTGAGCATCAACAGCCCAAGTGCACTCGGTGCCGACGCGGGCGATGCGGGTTTCTGTCAACCGGTAGCCCAGCACAAACCGTGACCGTTTCCAGCTCTTCGTCATGACACGGTGTTGCAGAGAGCAGGGTATAATACAACTACACGGACCACCGAAGCGAACGCACTGTTATCGTAAATCTTGGATTGTGATTGTGCCTTTGCAGATCATCTTATTCGTTTTGCTGGAGACGCTAACGACGCGCATAACAAAATCGTTTGCATATTCCGCGTACCTCGCAAAAGCATTTACCCAATCCCCTTGCGAAAAGCGCAAAACACGGAGTCCGCACCGTCCTGACTTACCAGTCTTTCACCTGCTTTAGAGCAGTTTGTACCTGCTAGTAGGTATGTCTACCTGAAACTGCAACTTGAAACTAGGGGCAGTGCCAGAGAGAAAAGAGACAAAGTCGGGAAAGCTTGCTCGCTCTACCAATTTCTCAACTCTCAAAGATTGTACCATAAAAAATGCACCAACGCCTCTTCCCAAAGTAAAAAAAAAAGCACTATGTTCACTACGTAAAAAATGGTCTCAGTTCATGCGTCTGTGGGCAGGTAGGAAATCTTGCCCTAATTTATTCACACCGCATGATGTGTGCAACAAACCCACACGAGTCACACGAGATTTACAGGAAAATATGTTTCCCTGAAATTCTGTATAACCGGTCGTTTGCAGGACCGAGTCATCTACTCGAACGGTGTGCGTCACTGTGCAAACACGTCGCTGTGCAAATGCAGTCCAACAACACGAAGCCTAAAAACGGCAGATTTAGGACAACAATCCGAAGACCATTGTTCAATTAAAACGACATAATTTTGTTGAAAACGCCCGGAGCTTTTTACTCACGGTATGCATCGGGAATCTTCCACATTTTGAAACCGAACGAAGGAAGATTTACTTTTAAAACGCACGCTGCGTCCTCCCGGACCAGCTGGACCGGATCAGCTGACGATGACGGGACTGAACCTCTACTCCACAACAACCAATTTGAGGTCCGCGTTAGTGTGGGTTTCTACCTCCAAGCACCGCACCACACACCACGAACGTTTCGGCTCTCTCTCGCATCGCCGTGTTGCCCCAAACAGAACGAGATCGCCGAAGTCAACGCAGCGCTGTCGTGAACCTTGGCTTGTGGTTGCGCACTCGTGGACCCTGTGACTCCCTTCGCTTTCAAAGCACACACGACGATTACGAATGATACTTTCCGTCTTCCGGGAACATCACAGGGGCACTTCTCCGGTCACGTCTTCGCTATGTGCTCGCAAACTGCGAAGCTCTATGCGAAGCTTCTCGCGTCCCGTCAAACCAAAACAATAGCGGCGCCATCGCTGTGTTTCTTTGATTTTCTCCGGTCAAACAAAAACAACGAAAGCAAACCGGCTCTAGCTCCCAGCATACATCGGCGTTGCGCTTGCGCCGTGGCCAGATCGCTTGCAGTTGAAGGTTGAAGCCAAAACGAAACCAACTGCGATGTCACGTGTTCAGATCGAGGACACGCTTTTTATATCAACGTTAACTGTTTATAAAGAATAATTAGACCCATAACTTTATTTGTGGTGTCTAAGAAACTATTATCAAGACCCCTAAATTAAATACAAACATGGGCTGAAATGAGGGAAGCCGCATTGCCATCGACCAGAAAATGGCAGCGAGCACGGTAAGCGCGGGTTTCGCCAACGTCCTGCGACATGGCGCAATTGCTTTTGGTGCATATCCGTCTCCGAGACATGTTTCTGTCTGCGGCATTTGTCTCATTTAAGGGTCCTTTCTAAGTGTGTCCCCAAGCATTCCGGTGCTTCGATAGCCGGCAGTGCTGCGGTCGTCGCCGGGGGTGATGCGTGTTTTCGAGGTCGGCTACACGATTGTGCGTGTATGACCGAACCAAAACACGTTTTTTTCAACCTCGCATGATTTGTGAACGAGTTATCCGTTACTCAACGTGTAAATTTATGTTAATTTGTGTAAATAGCGTGTTTTTCACCCCAAATATTCACCAAATACACGGAACTTGCTAACAGTGTAGAGCCACCAAACCGGCATGCCTGTGAGGTTCAGTTTCAGAAAACATTTTTTGAATTAGTCACTCAGGTATACAAGAGAATTTCTTTTTAATGGACTCCTTTCGAAAGGCACGTGCCGATTATTTGAAGGACGGAACCACTGCACAATGGCGGAACAATTAAATCGAGAAACGTGCAAATAATTCCACAAGATAGCGAACGTTGAAGCGCGGCCGCCACTACGAGTGAACGAGCCAATCAAACTGTGTTGCAAGTGCAATGTCACTGTGCTCATCAGTTTTTTTTTTTTTTTGTTGGTGTGTTTTTTTCCAGTGTGCCATAACGTTGAATCTTTAGTCCGCCATTATGCAGGGATTCACAGCTGCTAACAGAGGGCGATATGTCTCCACTTTCTAAATCTCTGTGGAAGGGGGTTTATTGAATATTCGGAAGCACCTAAGCAGAGCTTGCAAGGCCTAGAGGGTCAAGTTACCGCGAAGCAATTAATTGTTGTTATAAAAGCGATACTGCTGTTATTTAAATCAAAGAAACAAACATTAATTAGCAGAGAAACGGCACAATGAGCGTTTGGCCTATCTTTAGCGCACGTCGCGGGAAAGCGGTTTATTCTACCCTTTTGCTGAGTGCCAAATATGAGCCACGATGGCTGGCTTTTTTTGCATCACCGTGACGCCCAGTCACTGCGTTTTAGACATAACACTCTCCGCGAGTTGTCTACGAGTAGATTAAGAATGAAAGCTGAAGAATCCCTGCACAATGGCGGACAGAACAGAACCGGCACGGTTGGGAAGCTGGAACCTTAAACAAAATTCCTGTTTATTTATCTTGGAGTGAAGGGAAATATATTCCACTTCGTTGTTGCTATCATATGTAGTTCAAGGTTTCCACCATTCGTGGTTTCGAAACATGGCGGGAGCATGTTCCGAAACATGGCGGCGGTATGTAAAGGAAGACGGCGTCGAACGATGCGTTCAATTAGTTTGTTTATGTTTGTGAAAAGCATGGTGGATGCTTGAAGTCGTTGCATTCTCAACGAACAACGTCGAAGTTGACAGTCCGACGGTTTTACGTCAATGAAGGAAAAATTAATCCCAGTATCAGACTGTTAACCTTGTTGCTGTTTGCGCAAAAGGCGACGACTTCAAACTTCCACCACTCTTTTTATACGCACGTCGAATTTTCTTTCGACACCATATTTATTTTCTCGCCGCAACGGTGGGACAATCCCCAGCTCTCGACGAAGTGGCGTAGTACGGGGATTAGCAAGCATTCGTAATCTGGCGCACGCGACTTCGAAACGCGATAACGTCTGCTTATTTCTGTGTAGAAAACGTTTCTGCAAATACACTGTAAGTAATTTCTTAGATAGTTAGGCAGTGGAAAGTTAAACTATCCTAAGAGGCACATAGTTTCTCCGACGTGAATGAGAAATTTAGCGCGCCGGTACGATGGTCGTCCAGATCAAAATTGGCGGCGGAGTGGTTTGAGTCGACGATTCCTGAGTTCTGCAGCGGAAGTTTTCCCTCCGTGTTATTCTCCCGTTTAGGTTTGAAGCCGAATGTGCTAATGAACATGCGCTTGCATCGTTCAGCAGGTGGAAGAACAATGGCCGGGCTAGACAAGAGCCCTTTATACTGAAAGAGTTTGGCCAATAGGCGGGGCTTGCTGCCCGCTAGAACCAGCGGATTTTTCGATAACACAAACTGGCATTACTTCTTTGACTCGTTTATTCCTGAGAAATCGCATAGAGTTCCTTTGAGTCCGAGCTACGAATGAAGGACGGAAGTAGTCATCCCCCGGTTGTCAGACTACGCTGCTCTGGTTGCCAGGCTGTCAAAATCTCCTTAAGGAGGCCAAATTTTCTCAGTATAAACGGCTCTTGGCTAGAGAGAACAGGCTCAATCTCTTACGGCCTTTGCAAGGGGAGTGACTGCCCCCTGCGGCGGCAGCTCGAAGGGGTCGCTTTAACTCTACCGCATTTATAGCGCCGTAATTCCTTCTGAAAGGTACCTCCTACTCACCGTGTTGACCTCTTTGCTCCGGGGTTGAGTTGGAGAAGTTTCTAGAGTAATTAGACCTACAGGTTATGAGGCCTTCTGCCTGCAGTGACTTATGCGGAACACCTCTTTCGCTTCGTCTTCTCAAGAAACGAGTTTGTATTGACAAGTATTTAATTATCGTAAGCCGAAACTTATTTCGGTCGGCTCACTACAGTTATTTGAAGCAAGTATGATTGCAAATATTTCCAATCGCAGTGGTCGGAGAACAATGGTTCAGGATGGCTCAGGCGGTGTTGGGCATGGTATACGGTCGCACCTCACGCGGCTAAAGAAGTCCCATTGCTCCTAGGCGAGAGTGAAGGCCATAGGGAAAACCACTCTCTAGCCCGGTCATAGAAGAACATGGCAGGGCAGCACTGAGCATCTCGCTCGATTTTATTTCGCAACGCTGATTGCGTGGAGTCCCCAAAAAGAAAAGGAAGCGCAAGGAAACATCACGACTTGTGACCCTGGACCGGCGTGCTAAAACAGCGTCTCAGCTGACACTGAGTGAAAGAAAGCACTGCAAAGGGTGGGGCGCGCGAGTGTCTTCAGACGCGGCTTGAGTCCCGCTCAGCTCGCGTACTGGCTTTGTCATTGCTTTCTTTCCCACAGTCTCAGCTGAGACGCCTGAGATGCTAAGGTGAGACGAAGTATAGGGAGGGTCTCGCCCATGTACAACGCTTTTGATAACGCACTTCATACACTGTAAAAAAAAGTTATGTAAAAAAACAGAAATTGTCTGGCAGCTGGCCTGCCAGAAAATTTCTGTAAAGCTCTGTTCTCTGTTTTTAAATTTTTCTGTTATTTAACATACTTTTTCTGTTTCTAACTAACATATACTTTCTGTAAAATTACAAGGTCTGTGAAACTCCTTCACGGAACTTGTGATTTTACAGAAATTATCTGTTAGTGAGAAACAGAAAACGTATGTTAAATAACAGAAAAATTTAAAAACAGAGAACAGAGCTTTACAGAAATTTTCTGGCAGGCCAGCTGCCAGACAATTTCTGTTTTTTTACACAACTCAAATCTTAGAAAAAACGGTTAAAGTGGTGCAGGCGAGCTGGTGTAAGTTATACTTGATGATTAAAACCTGAGACTGATTTGAAAAACGGAAACTCGCGAAGGAGGAAGAAAAAGGGACAGTCAACGTCTCAAAACGGAGTCGTTGTCTGTCCCTTTTTCTTCCTCCTTCACGAGTTTCCGTTTTTCAAACCACAGTCTTAGGTTTCAATCATCATGCATAATCAAATCTTTGCACAGAAGATTTATCTAAATTTACAAGTTCTGTTAAACCAATCCCAGAAAAATAACAGCACAGACAGTTTATGCAAAATAAGAAGTTCCATCAAATCAGGTACAGATGAAGACGAGGGGTGATAATTCCTATAATATTGCAAGTTTCGTGAAATCAATGACTGTGAAAGCCCACCTCACTGCTGATATATTGCAACGCGACAGCTTTACTAGGCCTGAAAGCTACTGAAGCATGCATTGTAGCAAATGTAATAGGATGTATTTTATTACCGTTGATAGTATGCACGCTCTACTAGCTAGATGCCTATCTACACAACTGTCGCGTAGTAATATATTAGCAGAGAGGTCATCGTTTGCTGACGCCTTGTTCCACCGTCAAATATAAAATCTGCCAAGTTTTAGAATAATTGTAATAACTGTACTTTGTCGCGCCGCTTAATAAGCTAAAATGGCATTCACGTATCACGGAACAGATGGTTGTGAGAGTTTAATTTTGCTTATTTGGCGCAGTGCACCAAACAACGAGGGCCAAGTAACAGGGGAGAAGAGACACGGAGCAGGGTTGCTTTTTAGTTTGCCATTTTTTTAACGCTTCTCTCAGGCTGGGCTGTGTTACGTCTTATTTTTTTGTCCACCCTTGTTTCGTATTATACCTGCATTAATCACATATTCGCTGCAGAAGAATGTTTGTATTCAGATAAATTACGATGAAATATTAAAAGCTTTATTAAAAGAAAACAAGAAAGCAAATATTAAGCCGGTAGGACGACTGCATGGTACATGTGTCTTCATGTTTTGAATGTTTAGAAGTCATAATCATGCAACGCGGTCACCAGTGCTGCAACCTTGGGAGTCAAGCAATGTTGTTCGGATTTCGATCGTTGAACCTTTGTGCCTTTTCCTGGGTTTACTGCAGCGATGGCCCTGGAGCAAGAAAAAAAAAAGTCAGATTTTGAGTTTTTACGTGCCAAAGCAATGACGGGCATCTCGCACGCCGCAGTGGAGGACTGTGCATTAATTTCGACCGCTTAGGGCTCTTTTGACGAGCAACTCAAAAGTTCGGTTACACGGCGCCTACTCTCCAATAAGCCTCCATCAAATAGACCGATCTCACCAGGAGTTGCGCGACACCACCGCTGCCGCGGTGCATTCTGGTACCTGTGATTCTCCCTAGTACTATGGTCGTTTCAGCGTGCGTTGTATGCCCGGCGTTTGGGAGTTTCCGCGTCAGCACGAGACTATTTATCGGGTGTCCGCTCACGGTTTTCAATGGGTGACTTCCCCTGTTGTGTGCAAGGCTGCCCCAAAACAGCACCAGACAAAAAGGCATAGGGTTGTATGTCTTCCCGACTGGGCATCTAAAATGTTGAGCCACTTTCAGGAGATGCACACAATCACAATAGCATATAAAGCTCATAAACAGCGCAAAACAGATATTTGTGGTCGCTTTTTGTAATGACACTTAACATACTAACATATATGAACATCTTTATTGAGTAGGACTGGCCTGGGACTTGGTTACCGAGTTGCGTGCTGTAATTGCAACGGGTCATGCGGTGACAGTCAGGATCGCCTATGTCTCTTCTCGAAAGGAGAGTGCCTTTCCCTTCTACTAACTACTGCGTGCTGAAGACAGCACGCACCAGGAAGCAGCCGATTTCAATCCATCGGTAATCAATACTTCGAAAACGTCAAAAGTAAAAAATGTTTTCTTTTTTCATTTTAGTTTTTAGTTTTATCTGAATTTAGGAGCCTTACGGCCCTCATAAAGGCTCTCCTGTAACTGTTGGAACGCCGCTTTGTTGTTTGCCACTGGGAATTATACACGACACAAAAGCGCGACAGGTGCTGAGTCAGTCCTCGTCGCGACTCTGTAAATTACGAAATGATGAATAGACACTTTCGTTCCTACCTCTGCATGAACTCCAAACACAGGCTTGTCTCCTTGCGGTAAACGATGTTGAAGGCAAAGTGAGCAAGGAACACCAGCTTGAAGGCCTAGCACGGGCTGGACGTGTGGACCACTGGCTGGCTGTCGATGCATATCGTGAACGACTTAGCAGTCAGAAAACTTCCTCCTGAATGAAATGCGTCATAATTTAGAAATGCCTACCTGTCTGCTAGTATCATTTGCAACTATACCTTTTGCACAAATGAAAGGAGAGCCTGGCATGTCCCCCTAGTCATCGTCACATGCAGTTTCCTGTTATGGAGGAAGAGTTCCACATATACATAAGTGTTTTGGTTTGTAATTTGGTTTTCTTTACAGGACAAGTTTTCAGTGGCATAAAAGGCACGCGAGAAGCCGATTGGCCTTATAGGTCCGATACTAAAAAGGATCGCCTGTTCAATTTCAGTTCATGCTGTGGCGCAAATAATGACTAAATATTTTTGAAATGTTGAATTTGTATAGTGCGTAGGCTTTGAGGAATTTTTTTTTTCTTGAGTGCAAACGGATATAATAAGCGTAAAAAAAAACCTTACATAGCAGACAAGGCATTTACCCGTACACAAGAATGTTAATTTCAATACTGTGCACAATATAGTCATGTGTACACACTAAATTACATGGTAACCTGCTAGGAATGCTGAGAAAAAATAGGGTTGCGAAACCTTGCTTACAATGTTTACCTCGATTACTTTGTAGAAGAGGTCCTTGTCTTCCTCGAAGATGGCCAGCAGTAATAGAGGAGCACCTTCATATTCGACTGCTGTAGACTTCCTACTCATGTTTGCAGCTTCAATTTCTTGCAAGCATGCCCTCACGCTTGATAACTAAGGAGTGAGTAAAACAGAGCATGGTAAATAATTAGTTTCACGCGAACTGGTAGAATTTGGCTGTGGCGATACGGTAAACCAACAACGCGTGACAATTTGAAAACCAAATAATTTACATGGCTATCCCATGATATTTTCAGAAAAAAAGACACCTAGTGTTTTAAAATTATTCACGATCTCTATCGGACTTGAGCTAAATACTATAGGCCTTGGCATAAACATTTGTTTATTTTTTGACGAAAGAAAATAGTCTGTCTTTTCAGAGTTAATACTTAGTGCATTTTCTTTTACCCAAGACGCCGACCTTGACAAAGTAAAATGAACAGCATCCACAATTTCATCGCTATTTCAAGAGGAAACACATATACTGGTGTCGTCTGCATAAATTATGAATTTGGCAACAGGGTCTATATTCGCAATATCGTTTATATAAAGGTTAAAGAAAAGGGGCCCTAAAATACTCTCTTGTAGAACCCCTGAAATAATACGCTCTCTATCGGAGGAATGACCACTAATGTAAATATATTGGAAGCGGTGACTCCAGTAAGAATTTAGGAGTGATAACGGCAACCCTCGAATACTATAGTCATTAAGTTTACAAAGCAGAATTTTACAATCCACGAAGTCAAAGGCTTCAGTAAAATCTACGAATACGCCAGCAACCGTTCTTTTTTCTTCAAAATTTTGTAATATATATTCTTTCTGGGACAAGAGGAATAATTCCGTAAAACAATTTTTTTCTGAAACCAAACTGCGAAGATAAGAGTAAATCGCGCTTATTCGCAAATTGTACGAGACGGGACTATATTACTTTTTCGGGGCCTTTAGAAATTAAGGGAAGAATTGAAATCGGTCGATAATAGCTGAAATTATTTTATCTCCTTTTTTTGTGAAGGACAGATGCTTTCGCCACCTGCATCGCCGTAGGAAATACTCTAGACGAGCTTCCTGGCAAGATACGCGAAATACACCTACCGCCACTGCATCATCTGTGCTTGTTTGTATACCCCTAGCGTTGCTTCCAGTCGACACTTTCGTAAGGCACTTTCTTAAGGCAGCGAGAAAACGCGCGCGACCCGCCCGTAAAGGCGCAAAACATCTCGATCGGCATTATTTTCTTCAAAACAAAAAAATGGTCCCCGCGCCATTCTTTGCGGCTTGTCGCGATCCAAACGAACGAATTAATCTGAAGTGGCACATTTATTCACGTCCGATGCCACGCTTTCGCGCCCCCACTCTTCTCTCTGCAGCGCGCCGCAGACTCAGAGGGACCCAGATATCCCCGTCTTGCCTTTTGAGCGCGGCAACGTCCCAGAATGAAGGACAATACGAGGACTATTACGGCAGCAGTCAGCTGTTATAACGAGATGATCGTCTACAAGAAGTGTGCGTACCTGCATGACGATAAGCTCAGCTGCAACCAAAGCAGACGACGCGCGCCTTTCGTCGTCTGTCACAAATTTATTAGACGGTCCCTGCTACTGGCCCACGTGATCCGGAATTCTCCGCCGTGTCTGCGTGTGTGCCTCACCGTCGCCTCCCTCGCTCATGAAGAGCAGAAAGGATATTGGGAAAAGGCGACAATGGGGGAGGGTAAGATGGACGCCCGACTTCTGTGGTCAGCGCTTTCATCGTACTCGCGAAACTTCGAGAGGCGCGGTCGGCGAGGACACGGCGGGGGGCAACGAAACGGGTGCGAATGTCGCGGTGGTGGGCACTGGGATGAGTGCTTCCCGCATGGGCGGCAGCCGGCGGCGTGCGGCGAACTTTCGTGCTGCTGTCTGGCCCGGCCAACCAAAAAGCGCGGGAAATCTCGTAAGTGCTCGAAATAGTATGAAAGAGCAAGCGACCATGAGGCAAAACGCTGAGGTTCACCGCTCCCTACGGTAGGACCCTCGGGTGCGTAGTAAGGTAAGGCGCCGTGTGGCGTTCGCTATATGGGAGCGTCTCGCTGCGAGCGGCGTTCGCGCCCGCGTTTTCTCGCCGGTGTCACCGTGCCATAAGGTACCGCGGAAACCCATTTCGATTGCGTGTTCTAGTTCGTGCTCGGGCCCATAGGAAGACTGAAGCCAATCGGAACAAAGCAGTGTCCCTATACTAAACTGGTAAAAATGCACAGCACTCACCTTACGTCAGAAATCGTCTAGCCGGGAGAACCAACGTCCACGAGGAATCGTTATCCGGCATCCATCTTGAAAATAAGCTCCGCACCAAAATTAAGACCGAAGAAAACACGGCGCGCGTTAATCCTTGCACTAAAATTACACATAAATATAGTTTTATTCTCTAAATACACAAACAAAATATTAATGTGTCAAATACGTTCTTAGGCCCACTTTTTGTGAAGTGGAGAAACACTTGGTTATCCAAAAAGGTAAAAACAGAAAATGTCTGTTTTTTTCTTAAACAGGTTTCGGTTAAAGACCAATAACAGACATTTTCTGTATGACAACAGAAAATGTCTGTAAAAATGCTTGTAATTTTACACACATTTTTTACAGTGTAGGAAAGGGGTTTATTCGACCCTTTTCATGAGCCTCAGATTTGATCCACGATGACTAGCTGTTTGTTGCCTTACCATGATGCCCAGTCACTGCAGTTTGGACCTAACATTTTCCGTAAGCTGTCTACAAGTAGAGTAAGGTTAAAACTGAAAATCTCAAATTCCTGCACGATGGCGAACAAAACAGAACCGGCGCGGCTGGAAAGCTGGAACCTTAAAAAAATATATGCTCCTTTATCTTAAAGTGAAGGAAAAGAAATTCCCCTACGTCGTCGCTATCATATGTAGTTCAATATTTGCACCTTTCGTGGTGTCGGAACATGGCGGGCAGCATTGAATAGCTTATTTATAGGCACTAGTTACTTTCGAGAACTTCCTCGTAACCCTTGTAACGCGCTTCTCGTTTTTTTTCTCGTAAGGCAAACTGTGATTCACTTCAAGAGCGAGGAAGAAGAGCGAGGAAATATTTGAGACGAGAATCTTCTGCGTCAGTGACAGAATCAGCGCCACTTTTCCTGAACTTCTCAACCTCGAATTTCAGTCACCTTTCAAAAGACGGCGCAAGTTTGCGCCGTCTGCTACAACATAAGTCATTTCGAATATTTAAGACAATTGGCAAGCTTTAAAAAAAATACGATCATAGAAAGGGATTTTACTTGGAAAGAGAAAGCTCTAATTCAATAATCGTTGCTTAAATAGCTGTCCTCTTCTCTGAAATTGGTTTCTTGCGTACAGAGTTGAGCTTGAAAATACTCCCACAATTTAAATTTTGTTTAAACAAATATGAATATAACTACGACGAAACCAGCCTTACAGAGAACCAGCCCAGTTCCTCTAGCATACATTTAAAAACAAAATGAGATCAGATGCCAAGCGCTATCCGAGAAAACCAAGAAAGCGTGAAGGAAATTCTTTGAAATTTTATCACAATCGACTGGTGTTTACAAAAACACTGCTGGAGTTGCACTTCTAATATTTTTTTTTTATGCTGAGTTCCTATGTTTACCTGTATCATTACCTTAAATGTCGTGGCTGCCTTAAGACGTGAAATTGAGTTAGGACACTTCAAAATAGCATAAAAAAGCTCTTTTTTAAAAAAAAAACATTAGAAAAAATGTGAGTGTGCTAATTAGAAAAAACACGCATTCAGGAAACTAGGCGAGTCCTTCCACTATTCAATAAAAAAATAAGAACGCGTCTTGGATATATATTACAAGTCTACAAACTTGCAATGCATAGAGGTATGTCTTTGAAAATCTCAAAACTTGCACTTTTGTTTTCTTATTGTACGTTAAGTTTTGAAAAATGCATATCACATTCTACACTAAAAGAGTGATAATGAATTGCCAATTTATTTGGTAAAAGAACAAAATACGTGGAACGCGCACAGACGCGACATTTGCACCGAAAACAGTAACATAGTACAGCTGCCACCGTTATTATGGTTAGGACCGTGGGACCGCCGCCTTAACGTTGAAAACTTGCAAAATCACTCATTGGTTTTCCTCTCCGCTCAATGGCAGATGCAGAAAAAAAAGAGGAAAGAAACAGCTTTCCCCTCTCAACTCACTATTAGAACAAGCGGTGGTGTGATCTGACGCTAATTATACACCGTCAGTGCTCGTCATAGTCATGCGCTGGGGTTGGCAAAGAAGAAAGTGTGGGTTGAGCTTTAGACATTGTTAGAGTTCGGCTATTATCATCTTTGATTAAATAGAGCAATTACCCGAATCTTTGGCGATGCTCATTGTCAAGAGCCCGAGTACTCGACTCGGGCTCATGACAATCGAGTACATTACGGTGTCACGTGACTCACGGTGATAAGTCGTTATGCCTTGCGACGTAACGGTGCCAACAAGGCTAATAAATCTTGCGACATTTTCAAGTTAAGTCGACTTGACACGGTGAGTCACGTGACTACACC
>JABSTQ010008471.1:0-30249 GCA_013358835.2 Ixodes persulcatus | reverse complement strand
AAGGAAGAGACTTTTTTAATGATTTGCGCATATATTTTTTAATTACGTTTTACTTTTCTGTATACCTCAATGTGGTGCTTAAATATCTTGATTTTAAATAATATTAATTTAGTAACTCTAAACCACGAAATTTTGGAGAACTAAAACCGAAACGTCTATAGGCGTGTTCGGGTGGTGCACGAAATAACCTAATCCTGAAACACCAGTGTCAAAATCCCCGCTGCAAATTCTCCACGTTATATCCCCCGTCCTCAAAATTCCAGGCTTTCAAAACCCCCCTTGCCCTTATTCCCTTATCAGTCCCCCCCAGCTTTTCCCGGGAGCTTTGTTACGGAATAAAGGACAAAACGGAAAGCTACCAACACAACACGTTAACAAAAAAAGAAAAAAAAAGTTTTTTAAGAAATTAAATTGGCAGAATAATTTAGCATCTATACAGAAAACCTCGTGATCCTTCAATGACTCCTGGGAGCGATGATAGCATTGCTATCTTGGAAGTTGATGTCAAAGAGTCGTGGTCAAGATGCAGGAGGTGACGGTCGAATATTAGCAGAGGTGCATGAGTGCATCAACATTAGGCACAAGTGCATTAACAAATGTGAAAAAAAGTAATGCGCAGATGACGAAAAAGAAGGCTATAAAATAACGCCCCTAACTTTAGTAATAACCGATGGAAAATTACAAGTTTAATGACCACGCATCAAACATTCCGTGCACCGAAAAGTCAGTGCGCCGACGTGTATTACACTGAAAAAGCATACCAATCCGTGCACCGCAAAACACGTAACCGAACCGTTCACAGGTGCATAGCGGGGAATTTGGCACGGAGATATTGACACTCTGGGCAAGCGAGATGGGTATTTTCAAAACGGGTATTTTGACACTTGGGGGGGGGGGGGAATGGCACGGGGCATTTGGGACGGTAGAAATGACATCGGGGGAATCAAGCTTCCACAAACAGGCTGTCTGCGGTAATGCACCAAGATTGAATAGGACGTTTGTATGCTTTGAATATCCCTTTACCTTCTTTCTGCCTTCTTGGTCTCAGATTTAAGTTCTGTTCCCACAAAGGAAACGTCACTATACCCTTTACCACACTTTTAAATGAGTGAGCTAGTACTGAAGGCAAGCCATATTCCGTCAATCACTGCACTACAAGCACTTGGGAAGCTTAAAGTGAAGTTACACAGTTTAACAAGTGGAAAAAAAAAAAAAAAAGGAAAAAAGAACACATCCATATGAACGAAAAGACGACACAAGCAAATATTCCTAACACAAAATTCTTGGTTCGTCGTTACGGGTTGGTCACAAATGTTTTTGTCAACATTCAAAGAAAAACCAGACACCCCTGAAAATGTGGAGGTGGCATATGGCATGTTTTAATGATCAATTCAGGCACGGAGAGCTGCAAACTGCTGGAACACTTCCAGCACATGGGGATCGATGTCGTTGGTGAAGACCAATGATTCCAGGGTGGTCACATACTTGAACACGTGCTCGTGGTGCTAGAAAACAACAGAAAACACAAATAATTCGTAAGAAAATGTTATACAAACTTAAAGGGAAACTGAGAAGGTATTTATGGTGGCCAAAGATTTTATTTGTGACATATGAGAGCCCGACTACCCAGACCGCAATTTGCGGCTCAAAATTAATTTTTTTGTTCCCACCCGAAAACTGCCGATTAAAAACTGGCCGGTTTGAGTCGCGCTCACTCTCTTCTCCGTGGTCACGTGCTGTTTTCTATGGCTTAGACACAACTACCTAAGATAATCAAAGTCATGGGTCATCGAAGGCACACACTCAATACTAAAAATAGACAAAAATATTATACCCATTTTTTGTGGCTTCTAAAAACTGCAAATACATTAATTGAAAAAAAAAAAAAAAATGCACAGCCACAAGACTTCGGTAACTTTCTCCTCTATATTTCCTCTTCCTCCCCAGTTCAGTTTCGGTTTCGGATTCGAGCAGTTGGCATATTTTCACTTTATTGAAAATATATGTGACACTGTAGCAAAATATTGATTGGGTAGTCATCAAACACTACAATAAATCGTACAAAAAAAAACAAAAAAAAAAACAACATTTTAGGGGGTGTTAGTGTCTCATTAATGGCACACTGACACAATAGTTCTGCACGTCCAATTGTTTTTAATTCACACACTGTAAGACATTTTAGGTATCCAGAGATCCCAATTCCTACCACCAATGGTAGGAATTGGGATTCCAGATCAACTTTGCCCTCTTTTCCATCCAGCCAAAGTAGTGGAATAACAAAACTACCTGAATATTAGAATATTTACAAGTTCCTGAAGCTGCTTCATCTTGAGCACCAACCAAAGACCCAAAACACAGTTTGGGTTCGGGGCAAGCGCAGTGGTGAGCCCCCCTTTCTTAGGGGCCCCCAAGCTTTCAGGCCCCCTATTCTAAAACTTTGTTAACTCCAAGGGGCTGCCCACACTAACCCCAGGGATTCCCCAGACTAACCCCTAAGGGTTCCCCAACCTAAACCCTGGGGGTGCATTGGACTGCCCCCAGGGACTCGAGCATCCAAGTTCTCTCAAACAACCTCACCAGTTGTAAAGTGCTCTTCTAGCTTAGGCACAATTTAAGCATCGATGCACGATTATCAGCCATGCATTGATGCATGATTATCAGCCGGACACTTTCACTTTTCTCCCTGCTGTCTGTAGCAATACTGTTTGCAAACCTTGCAAGCTTCTGAACTGCTTCATACACAAATTGTCAAGGGGGCGGGCGGTTTGTTCCCCGCTTCTCACTCAAAGTGGCCAAGAGTTCTCTGACACAGGAAGTCCTGCTCTACGCATTTGAGGATAGGACACACACCTGAAAGAAGACCTCTTGCAGACGACCGAGCGTCCACCTGAACCAGTGGGTCTGGAAGTTGGTGCCCTCTGCCTCACAGTGTGCAATGTGCTCCGTAAGGCTCATGATGAACCGCTGGACAAGAAAGAGGAACACCCTTCTTGTTAAACAAAACCAACGACAACGGTGGCCATCAATTCATTTTCGAAACGCTTGGAAGTCAAAGGCAAAGGCTTGTAACAACACGCCCAAGCATGCAACAAACCACGCGAGATATGTCAGGGTCAAGGGAACATGCATTGTTTCTTTCCTCGTTGGACTTTGGGTTTGCTGGGGCTTAGAGTTGCTATTTCTTTTTCAACGCTGTACCGTGAGTACTGTGGGCACACACTGATACTCCAAAATCACACACAACATCAAGTCAACATTTTTACAGCTTAGGTAATTTAAAACAGTTTGCTTTGTCTTAAATTGCATTTATTTTTACTACCAAAATATGTATCCCGAAAAATGCCAGACTCCTGAAAGATGACCCGCCCCTATTTTTGGCATGACTTTTTTTTTATTTTTTATAAACATTGAAAGATAGCTCATTTATATACTCCGTTTCACCTAAAGTCCAGACGCCGCCGATGCTACGAGTGAGATCGATCGATCGGAGAAGGTCAAAAGCGCACCATCATGGTGTTCGTCATGTTGTTGTACATGTTCGATCATTGCTGAACCAATCACAAAAAGAACACGCCTAGTAAATTGCGCTTCGGACGCTGCTTGATTGGCCCTATCACCTCGTAGCGTCGTCTGCGTCTGGACTTAAGCTGAAACAAAGTATAGGTAGTAACTGCAGGTCCCTGGCAAATGGTGACCTCAGCAGAAATGGTGTCACTTAGCCACGGAGGGAGATAAGCGAACATTGCTGACTGGGAAGGACAGTTGTCTTTGGTTCATCGCCCCTCCCAACGATCACACGCCTTTGCCGGTCACAAAATAAATAAAAAAAAACATTTTTATTTTATTTTTTTTTTTCTACCAAAAGTTAGCCCACTTTTTATTTCCCCCCGATATGCCTTTGATTTTAGGTGGGCTATCTCTCGGGAGATTACGGTATATCGGTATCTCGTATGCAAGCTTGCAACAACCTTTCTCCAAAGTACGCTCGAATTGCTACTACACGTCGAGTGTACAGAGTTCCCCAAAAGTCTAGGTTAATTGTATGGGCTCTGCTCGCAGAGTCAGAGTATCGCATTCCTTTTTCTTTCGCCGCCAACTCCGTCTTGGTGGAGAAGCGGTCACGTGCACCGAGCTGGATCCAACCTTCACGTGGGAAAGCGACCTTGCAGGCACCCATTTTCGGGCGGAGCATGTTTCTTGCTTTGTGTTTGCAAAATATACATCCTACACTAGAATCAAATGAACTGGAAGGTTCCTTGATCATTGAACAGTATGTGTAGCCACTCGGTACTGTATACAGTCGCCGACCGATTTTTTCGGACTCCGATAAGTCGGACTTGTTCGACATTTCGGACCTAAAGGCGGAACTATGACTTACCCCATAGAAATAGTGTATATTCACGACCAATGTTTCGGACAGCTTGAAGTCCGAAAGTTCGATTATTCGGACAAAATCGTCGCGAGCGATCGGCGAAATACACCATCGAGAAGCGGCCATTTTGAATTCTATGTTGGCTGCAAATAGATTGGCTTGGCTTGGCAGCGCTACTTGCGTACTCTTGAGTTTTACCACTAGGTGACGCTATGCTAGCCCTTTTTTCCATTTAGCTGCACGTCATCATCATCATCATTATCGTTTTGCACCGTCCCAGAGGTCTGGGGACAGTCTTTGCAGATAGAGAAGCGGGTGGTGGAAGCAAACCGGGTGATAAGGGGGTTGAGCCGACGATTTGGGTACGGAGTGATGGAAGTCAACAGGGTGGTGTACGAAGCTCGCTCCGACCCTTTTACATGGGGCATCCACTACAGTGGAATCACTGGGAGCACGGTAGGCGATAGGATTGGACGTCACATCGTACATTTTTTGGGGGGTCCCGGAGCCCTGAGGGTGCCGGTGTGAATGAGGGCCAAAATGTAGATACACAGGGGAGGGTTTCGGAGGGTGAGAGGAAGCCTCGCAGGACTAGGAAAAAGAAACAGCTTAACATAGGGTTCATAAACATGCAGGGGGGCAGGAACAGAATAAAGTGGGAGGAGATTGAGGAGCAATTAGAAAGCGAAAACTTTGCAGTGTATGGATTAGCAGAAACACATCTGAGGGATATGGAAGAACCACCATACATACCGGGATATCATTGGATGGGATGCAACCGGGCCAATGGGGAACGCAAGGGAGGGGGATTAGGGGTGTTAGTTAAGGGTCAGGAATGGGAAAGGGAACAAGAGGACTGCAGGGAACACATGTGGGTCAAAGGCAATATTGGGGGTCTGGACACAATCTTGGGTTTTGTTTATCTAAAAACAGGAAGTGATGCAGGGGAGGAAAATGCAGAACACTTGACATGTATATCAGGAGACGTTAGGGAAATCGGCACTAACAAGGAAATAATTATCTTGGGGGACATGAATGCACATTTGGAAGACTTTGATGGACATACAGATACAACAGGGAGGATGTTAGAGGAGTTCTGCGAAGCTCTTGATCTGGTATTGGTTAATGCTCAGGTAAAATGTGATGGAAAAATAACATGGGAAAGAAAGAACTCTCACTCGACTATTGACTACTGTTTAATGTCACGTAAGATATACAACAGATTAGGAGCCATGGAAATAGATGAGGAAGGCACAAAAAGTCTGGGGAGCGACCATCAGAGAATCAAGATCAGATTCAGCACAGTAAAATCAGAAACGCAAAATCAAAAACGAGAAGGTAGGAATAACTTAAATGATAAACAACTACAGGAGGTATCTAAGCAAATCGAGAACATAGTATCCAAGCAACCGGAAAGAGAATGGACATATGAAGACTTAATTAATGTTTTCAAAAGAGAGTTAGAGAAATATCGAATCAAACAAGGAGGACGAAAACTAAAACGCAAGCTCAAAAGCTGGTGGGATAAAGAGGTTAAGGCAGCAATATCGAGACGCCAAGCGGCATCTAAGGAACACAGATGGGCAAAGAAAAAGGGGGCCACACTAGCCGAAGTAGCATCAAAATGGGAGGAATTTCAGGAAAGAAAGCGGGAGGCATCAGCATTAATACAGGCCAAAATTGGGAGGGCAGGGGTCCAGTGGATGATAGAAATAAACCAGAAGGATTGGAATGCGGCAAAAAGGTTCTGGGAACACATCAGTGCGCAGGGAAAAAAGACAGAGGGGTACCAGCAGACACTAACCACACAGGAAGGGACAAAGGTAGAGGGGGAAGAGGCAAGAGAATACATTAGGCATACAATCGAAGCAGCATTTTCGGAGTTAGAATCAAATCAGGCCGTAGGGAATGGTAGCGTCTACACAACACAAGAGGAGGATCACAGTGAAGAAGAGGAAATGACCACTGGGGAGTGGGAAAAAGCAGAAGGAAGGGTTCCGGCTGGAACTGCAACAGGTCCAGACGGCATACCAATGAGATTGATAAAAGTTCTGGGCAAAACAAGCAAATTGAAACTAAGGCAAGTGATTAACCAGATACTTATGGGAGGAGAGGTACCCAGTGACTGGAAATTGAGCAGGATGAAATTATTATATAAGGGCAAGGGAGACAAAGACAGTATCAAATCATACCGACCAATCACAATAACTTCAGTAATATACAGACTAGCTATGCAAATTGTAAAAAGAAGAATGGAAGAATGGGCAGAGAAAAAGCAGATTCTAGGGGAGCTTCAAAACGGTTTCAGGAAAGATAGACGTCTAGATGATAATTTATTCATAATCACTCAGTGCATCGAGATAGCAATGACAAGTCAAAGGCCATTATGGGTAGCATTTTTAGACATCAAAGGGGCATATGACAATGTGAATCAGGAAAAACTCTGGAACCTACTGAAGGGATATGGACTAGAGAAAACCATGGTTCAGTTTCTAGAACGGGTTTATTCGGAGAATAGGGTGGTTATAACATGGGAAGCCGAAACTACGAGACCAGCAGCAATAAAAAGAGGTCTTAGACAGGGTTGCCCATTGTCTCCCCTGCTCTTTATGATATACCTCAGTGAGATGGAAAAAAGTTTAGAACAGTGCAACCTAGGTTTTGACCTGACTTACATGGAGGAAGGACATGAAGTAAATCAAGTATTGCCAGGGTTAATGTATGCAGACAACATTGTACTCGTATCAGAGAGTCGTGAGACAATACAGGAACTGATTAAAATTTGCAGCAGGGAAGGGGACAATTTAGGACTAAAATTTAGTAGGGACAAGTCTGGTATAATAGTTTTCAACGACGAGAAGGGGGAGCCCCTGGAGATACAGGACACATTAATAGAACACGTAGAAAAGTACAAATATCTGGGAGTATGGTTAAGTGAAGGAAGACGGTATCTAAAAGACCAAGAAGATATTGTAATAAAGAAGGGGAAACGAGATTCGGCTATCATGAAACACAGGGCACTATGGAACTATAATAGATATGAAGTTGTTAGGGGTGTATGGTAGGGAGTCATGGTGCCAGGACTGTCATTTGGGAATGCGGTATTGTGTATGAGGTCAGAAATCCAGGCAGGTTTAGAGATACAGCAAAGGAGTGTGGGTAGGTTGGCGTTGGGGGCACATGGGAATACACCAAATGAGGGAGTACAGGGCGATATGGGTTGGGCATCCTTCGAGGGTAGAGAAGCGATCAGTAAAGTAAAATTTGAACAAAGACTAGCTGAAATCGAGGATACACGGTGGGCAGCGAAAGTAAGTATCTATATATGAAAAGTTTAAACACTAAGTGGACAAACCGAACCCGCAAGCTGAGATTTAAATACATTCAACGAGATGGAGCCGATCAGAGCGTATCAGTAGAAAAAGGAGTAAAGGAAACAGAGAGGAAATTGTGGGAAGAGAGAATGCAGGGGAAATCAGCTTTAACAATATACAGGGCACAACAACAAGAAATAAAGAAAGAACAACTGTATAATAATTCAGTGGGGAGCTCTTTGCTGTTTGAAGCTAGAACGGGGGTGCTAAGAACGAAAACGTACAGGGCTAAATTTCAGGAAGTAGACACTCTGTGCGACGTATGCAACCGCGAAAGGGAAACTATAGAACATGTAATTTTAAGGTGCACGGGGCTTCGTCCCACCCTCTTGGGGGGGATGTCTATGGATTTGGAGGGGGCACTGGGTTTTCCGGACATAGATGGACGAATGGATAGGGAAAGAATTGCGGTAACTAAGAGGAGATTGGAAGATTGGTGGAAGAGATCTAGGGAAGGATAAAGGAAAAAAAAAATACAGATAAAAATCAGTAATAAATTCACTTGAAAAGAGAGAGAGAGGGGGGTTGTTATAACAAAATTCATACAATTTTTTTCAAAAAAGAAGGGATGACGAAATGTTAGGCTAGGTGGCACAAGCTGCCGCCCGATACAAAGGGTATAGCCATTACCATCCATCCATCCATTGTTTTTCCGTTCCTTCGCGTCGCCAGTAGCCATTTTGCGCTCGTGGATTCGCGCCTCTCATCTTGTTCAGACAACGCTGGCTTGGACGTCATGGCCCCATCTGTTGTTCTGCCACCGCGATGTGTCGTTAAGAAGCGCAGAAAGTACTCGACCATAACGCTAGAAAAGAAGGCAGCGATTCTCAAGCTAACAGAAAGTTTCCGAACGAAAAACGGAGGTGTCACCTGAAACGAGGCACCATTTACGGCTTTTTTAAGCCCACTTGGAAGTAATAAAGGCAAGTTTTTCAATCTGCCGATTTTTCGGACTGCTCTATTATTCGGACGTTTTTTCGGTCCCCGCGAAGTCCGAATAATCGGTCGGCGACTGTAATCGCGTTTATTGAGAGGAATATATTCAAACATCCGTTTCTAAAGTCTGGGAAGCAAACGACATGAAGGACGATTGTGTTGCTTCACGACCGCCAGCCCGCCAGCCGCACCTCCGTGTCTTCTGAAAAAATGATGGTTGCTTCCCGCAGTGCAGCCTTGGATCTAACATGGCCGCCCGGAAGCCCCATTCCGATACTTTGCTCTGCAAGCGGAGCATACACAGTTACTCTAAAAAAGTCGTGCTTGAAGCGCCATCTCCCCAGAGGTGCAACAAGCACTTGGTAGCCATCGTTTGCTTTCGAGCGAGTCCTTGCAGTGCATATTGGGAGATGGCGCCCCAAGCACGACCCTCGGGCAACTCAGCCATCTGTGTCGGCTTCCGCCGTTGAATCTGTCAAGGGCTTCATTCTAATTTAAAAATGAAACAGAGCTACACTCTGAGATTTCAAAAGGAAAAATGCGCCACTAAAACACATTTTATGGTGAAGGCTTGAGCCTAGTTACATGAAGGTGCCAATTTTTCTGGCTCATTTTACAGCAAGTCTTTCGTTTTTTTAACTCCTTACAAATATCAGAACTGAAACAGCAGCTAGGAAGCACTCAAAAAAAACAAATTGCAAAAAAAAAGAATGAAATATCTCAAATTTTGATAAGAGATAATTCTATGCAACACATATAGAGGCATGTTACCTGGAAGATGATGAGGAACAGATTCTTCAGGTCACTCTGTGTCGCCTCCAGTTTCTCCTCCATCCTCTCGACCATCAGGTCTGTTGGTGGCTCCTTGTCCTCAGACTCTCCCTGCCACGCCCAGAAAAAAATTCTACTCGTCGACAAGCATAACACTTTCAACATAAAATCTGTTATAGGCCTGGCTACGTAGAAAAAGAAAAACATAAAAAAAGCGACATAATAAAAGCGACACGGGAGTGATGTCATTCACTAAATTTAGTGGGCTTAGCAGGCGATGTCTCGCCCGCCAAAGTTAGCAGACAGTGGTCATGGGACCTTGTAGGTGACGACCTGTGTTTCATGTGCAAGAATGCTGTCATGGATGACCAAAACAAGCTAGTACAAGGTTTTTTTTTTTATCTCTGAAGAAAGGAGGCAAAACCTTATTTTACGCAAAATGTTTGCCCAGACAACTTATGCTTAAAGCTAGACCAACCCCATCTTTGCTCTCCAAAGCCACACATTGCCACCGCCGCTAAATAGCCAAACTGGGACAAAAATCATCTCAACGTCCCTTAATGAACAACAAGTCACCCAATGTGTTTATTTATTTATTTATTTACCTTAAAGAAGCTGTGCAACGATTTTAAAGTTGTTGAAAGAATTTTCGTCTTTTACTTTTGACATTGTTTATCTTGTTACAAAGGAATGTTGCGATTCCGCCGCATAATCGTGAGGCAAAAATTTGAATATTTCCCGATCTGCAGCCGTGAGCGGTGGCCATGAGAATCTTGTGGCATGACGTCAAAGGGAGACATGTAAAAAAAATAGAGGGTTGTGGAACAACCTGCTCGATAAAAGGTAATTTTTCTTTCATTCCTCTTCGTTCCAACATAAATATAAATGCGTCAAAAACCTGGCATCGTCGACAAAACTTTTACTGTACGGAGTTTTAGTGGCGCCATCTATCAGAGGTCAACAAAACCGTCAGCTCTATCTGCTGCCGCGAGGAGCCGCCTGAAGCCGGACGGGGACGGCTGGACCCAGACGAGCAATTTGCACTTTCCTTCTTTCCCCATGTTGATCGCACAACGCAAGCATGTCGTCACGTGGTCACGAGCGGGTTAGTTCTAGCTGCTCACTGATGGCGCTAAAGAGAGAGCTTCATTGGAACCCTGCGCGTCCCCCTTTCACGTCACAGCGCACGTGACTCGGAAGATGGTGAAGGAGTTGAGAGGTGCCAAAAACCTCAACCTTTGTCATTCTTTTAAATAAAAACTAGGACATGCAGGCAAAAGTGGTTTTTTGTTCCTTACTTCAGAAGAGTCTATAAAGGAGCTATAGCACAGCTCTTTTAAAGACCCGTTTCCAGGTAGACAAGGGAGGGTTATGAATATAGTTTGACAATTCTCTAAAGTCATAAGAAAAACGGTAAAAACAAAGCATGTACATGCATACAATGAAGAGAAGAGTAGGTTTACAGTTCCTAATACAATTCCAAATTTAATTTGTATGGTTAATAAAGGCACTGAGCATTTCATAAAAATTTAGTGGTGTTAGTTTTTGTGAGAATCTCATTCGGTAATAAATTCCATTCAGCAATTGCAAGCGGTAGTGTGGAACTAGCAAAAAATGAAGACAAAGGATCTTTCTTTTTTATTCAGACACAATGTCTAGGGTAGCAAGGCAAAAGACAGATTTGCTCTGCCTGACGAGGCCATAACATTGCTCAGTGGGCAGCAATCAAAAAAAGAAAAAAAAAAAAAAAAAAAAAAAGTAAAACAACAATCCGTAACAAAAAATGCAACAACATATTATGTACAATGGTCACCTAAAAATTCCGAGGACGCCTAAGCACTTCTTATGAATTGTGAATGCGCAAGCATGAATGTCGTTCTTCCACTCCCTTAGTTTGTCTGCGGTGTACTGACGTGGCCGGCCATGTTTCGCTACTACCAAGGTTGCGGCCGCCGCCTTGTTCCTCGGTGACGAGAGAAGCAACCCCCTCCCCCCCTCCCGGCGACAAATGACACAAGAGCGACAACCGACCGCGCTCATTCCTGGCGTGCGGGCCCGAGCGCCAGGAAGAAGGCTTTTCTGTGAGGTGGCATTCCTTGGAACTATATGCGTCCTGGCCAATGGCTATACAGGAGCCGTTTTGCTGGATATTTCTTTAGCGTTTTGTTTTGCGGTTACAGACGCAGCCGGCTCTGCTCCATAGGACAGTTAATGCTTTCGCATCAAAACAATTGTATTTATTCCGGTGGGGCATGATTGAAGGTACCTTTTTATACTGCTTTGAAAGCTGTGCCTTGAGCCACAGCCCTACATAATTTCTATAACAGCAGGACGTTTGTTTAGGAAATCGAGTACTAAGTGATGTCAATTGATCTGTTCCAAAGTTTGACCTTGACCGAGGTATTATATAAGAGCCGCGATGAAAGGTATTGCATACTACTTGGAATAAGGCGGTAGAAAGGTGGCAGAAAGTAGGGCGAAAGGGGGATCGGTGGCCGAGTGGGCTAGCGCACACCAGCTCGGAGCACGTGGAGCGAAAGCTCGTGCTGCAGAACCCAGGCATCCTGGGTTCAATCCCCACCCTGGCCAAATTCGATCTGGATGAGCATCGTACCGGCATACGGTCGTGCATCACTACTGCGTGAAGCACGTTAAAGACCCCAGGGTAGCGGTTGTACTGCACTGGCTAAATTTCTCATCTACAGTGGCTAAATTTCTCATGCACAGCTGGAAGACAAGTTGCCCGTTGAGGAGGACTAAGTTCTAGGCTGTATAAACAAACACACACCCCAATTTGTTTTTATGGCGAACTGACCTTCTGGAGCTTGTTTTTGGCATCTTCGAGCTCTGTCTCGAGTTTTCGGACATGCTTGATCATCTTGCGGATGGTCAGGTGCAGGATCTCCCACACGTAGGACCTTCGAGGAGAACAAAGACATGAGCCGTTACAATCCTGCGGCGGTTGCGTCATCATCGCTGTGCAACGCGAATCAAAGGCCCCAGGTTAGCAGCCACACTGTACTGGCCAAGTTTCTCATTTACAGCACTTTTTTTTTTGTGAAAAGTTCATTTTGTGACATATGCCTGCAACTCGAGCACTAAAAAAAAAAAATTGTTTTTAACCCTTCAAGTGCCTTGGACAAGCTGAGCTCGTCGGCCACTTTCTGGCTAAAAATGCCATGGACGAGCTCAGCTCGTCCAATGGTTTTTTCGTTAGCCTGATCATAGATGGGAACACTTGTTGTAGTTGGCGGATTTTTTTTTCGCCGCCGCTGATTTTTGCGTAATAATCTTTTGAAATTTTATCAGTAATACTAGAGAAATAAAACTTCTATATATAAAAAAAATATATATGGCACTTTTAGGTTACTTTAAAGGGCAACTCCGCTCAATTCCGAAAAATTTAGGCTTACACGTGATTTCGTTTCACAAAGCATTACTAAACAGCTCTACGTCTTCGGATTCGCGAAATGTGGAATATTATTTGTGTAATCTTAATTTAAACATCAGCTGATACTGAAACCGAAACTTCGGTTGCGTCAGGCAACATTGGTCTTGTGTCGTCAGAGGCATGGCCACGTCACGTCGAACCACGTGGTCTTGTGACGTTTGTGGGGGCGAGGTACAGGACACGCGACGCGGGCAGGTCACTTCGCATGGCGTGGACGGTGATGGCCCGGGGGAGAGGGGGAAGGGGAGAAGCCGAAAGAGGAGAGGGAGAGCGGAGAAACAGACCGATAAGTGCGCAGGGCAGCGCAAACTAGCGCATCCGCGTTACGGTGATCACGTGGACGCCGTTCAGCCAACACCGGGAGGAGAAACTCATGACGTCATCGTTCGATTTTGCTCTAAGAAGTAAAAACAAACAAAACGTGAGAATGACCTAGACATGCCTCTGACGTAGTGGCTCAATGTTGGCCACTCCAACTCCGTCGCATTGACTGCGCTGACGATTGCGCCTAGCGTTGCACGCTAGAGTTGGCAGATTTCGGCGACTTGGCTCATTTGAAAGTTTGCTGGCCAGTTTATTAAATATACAGACGGAATTAGATCGTAATATTTGACATGGGGTTTTCCTATATGATACTGAAGAGGGCTGCATAGTTTTCTAGATATCAAAAATGAAGCGGAGGTGCCCTTTAAGAAAAAAAAAAAGTGGCACCAAAAAGGTTAAGAGCGATTCCAAAACGTGCTTCTATTTCGGGTTGTTGTGCCGAAATATCGGAATCGCTCCCGACTTGAAATGTAACTTACGGCGTAACTATTACATTAATTTCTTTTTCTTTTGGGGGAAAGTTAGTTTTATGACATATGTGTACTATCCAAGCACTATCCATCCTGTCCTCTTCTATCCAAGTCAAGTCCAAGCACTATCCAAGCAAAAAAAAAGCAAAACAAAAGTACTAGTACTTAAGTTCTATAAGCAAAGTCCTATTCAAGCAAAAAAAAAAAAAAGTTTTACTGTAAAATATTGGGCAAGCACCCAATCCAAATTTAGAGATAATCGAGAAAAAATGGGGGATGAGCGCCTGTCCGGTCACCAATTTTACATATCAATGTACTGTGCATATTTTCTCAGATCTTACAAATTTGGCAATGGGCGCTTAATGTGGAATGGGCGGATGCGCGGTATTCCACGGTAAGTCCTATCTAAGCAAAAAAGAAAAAAAGGTTTCCGGAGTTCAGTGGTTCTTAAGTGCTTGAACCCCAATTTTGAAGATTATGACCAGTTGCAATTATTATTTGGGCCTTTGCTGTAGTCCCCATGCAATGATTTTCAGCGGCTTCTCCATGTGCCTCTGAACCGTCGCAGACCTGGTGAACTCGGCAGCCAGGTCTTTGGAGAAGATCCAGTTGGCCACGGCGGAACACTCGACTATCTGCGTCTTGAGAAACTTGTCCACGAGGCCAATCATCATCTGAAAGCCCAACGTCGCACACATGTCAACACTTTCAAATTCGGGTGTAGGATACTGACAGGGCCAACGAGAAAAAAATGAGTGGTCAAAACTAGGGACAAAATAATTTGTCAGAAACAAGTTACAAAAATATTCACATAAACAATAACAAAATTGTTGTGTCATTACGAGAAAAAAAAAAATACTGGTAAATTTCTGTAGAAAATAAATAGGAGTTGAAAAATAAATATGGTCTATTTACCATTTAGAGTTGTTCGGGTCATGTTTGCATTTCAACCAGCGTATTGACAACGATCGAAATATGTCCTAGAACAGTCACTTCAAGAGTACCAAGGATACAGAAAACGTTTCACTACCACTGTACACTGTGCATAAAAATGATGTTACAGTCGAGACCGGTTATAACAAAGTCAGCAGGAATTGGAAATCATTTCGCTATATCCGCTGTTTCGTTATAACCGACTTCGTTATAACCGGTCTCGACAGTAGCAAAGTTACTTTCAGGTCACTCAGTACCAAGGGTTTCATAAGGTAATAAAATAAGCCACGACCTGCAAGGCAAATAAAGTTTATATCGTGCTCTAAAAGAAAGAAAAAGGAGTTTATCTTTTGTATTTAACTCTGAACTCAATATATACAGAAATTTCACTATGTCATCAAAACCAGACGAATAGACTGTGGACGAAGTGCTAGCTTGCACCATCGCACAAGCGATGTTTGCAGCTCTCCACATCAGGTTGCTCAATACGATACTACATAAAAGCACAGTACTATCAAGCCCGGTAAAGACCGTCTAATTGATCAGTTTCAGGGTCCCTTCAGTGGGGCTTGCCTGCTTGTGATTGTGCCAGACGTTGAAGGTGCTGCGAAGGACACAGATCTGCGCCTCTTCTGTTGATGCAAGGGACTTGAACACGTAGTGGAACCTGCAACACAGGCGGAGAGGTTGGGGGCCCCCGTGTTCAGATGGCCTCCCCAGTCAGGAGCGACCACCTCGTGTTCTACTTAACGAAAAATACCTTTATGTTTTGGCTAAGCCGTAAATTGCTCGGATCAAACACATCATGTACACGAGGCACGAAACGGGTACAGTCATGTCTCGTTGATATGGACCTTCCGTAAACTATCCCGTATGAACGCCCTCCACCAAGAGATCGCCCATTTCGTTTTTCTGGCTAAACATTTGTAACAGAAATCCAGAAACACCACCCACCCCCGAATTCAGTCGGACGTCACGTGATATCCGAATCTCATCAATCGCGCGATCTGCGATACCGGTACGTGCGACGAGAGAGTTCGTAGTGGGATTCCGCGTTCGGCACGCACGATATCGGTTCCCGTGATGCACAAGTTTGTAGCGAGTTTCCGTGTGTTTATCGCACCGTAAAACGCGAGTCTGCCGCGTCCGGGATCTGCGGTATCCATTCACGTGAGAAGCGAGTTCTTGCATTTTTATCCTTGATCTGCGCACGCGATGTCGGTTCCCGTGACAGGCGAGTTACTAGCGGGTTCTCGCATGTTTATTGCAACGCAAAACACATATCTGCTGCGTCCACA
The DNA here is from genome assembly GCA_013358835.2 of Ixodes persulcatus. Classification (NCBI taxonomy): domain Eukaryota; kingdom Metazoa; phylum Arthropoda; class Arachnida; order Ixodida; family Ixodidae; genus Ixodes; species Ixodes persulcatus. The sequence goes on along the minus strand of JABSTQ010008471.1, from coordinate 14,320 downwards.
ATCTGCGGCATACCCTTTCTCGTGACACAGAAGTTTGTGGCGAATCCCCGGTTGTTTATCCCATCATGGAACACAAATTTGGCGCGTCTGCGATCTGCGGTGTTAGTTCCCGTGTCACGCGGATTGTAGCGGGTGCCCTAGTGTTTATCACTAATTTACGATGAAACGTCCTTACGGAATTTTACGGTGGTTAATATAAACAAACTACAATATAGAAAAAATGTTTTGGGTACGAGCTGGGTGTACGTGCATTTTCGTCTCGTTATCACAGACGACTCTAATTAGGGACGCTTCTTCTCGCGAACGGGGGCGTCCACATTAACGAGACGTCACTGCACGTGTTAATTTTGTCTACGCATGTCGGTTTTCCGTGACAAAGAGCAATCGTGATCAAAAATGTTTTATGCTAATGATGCCAGTAAAAAAAAAAAAGACAAAAAAAGAAAAACACAGAGCGGACGTAGATGTTTTTGGTAGGTGCAACATTCGAGGACGCCTTTCCCAAAGCGTCGCGCACAACAAATGTTGCCTCCACTGATGCCACACTTTCTTCCACTGTCTGGGAGACAGACAGAACTAGAGCCACCAACACAAGCCACGCTTAAAGTGTCGGCACTCCATCCCTGGATATCCTTGTGGGCGCTGCCATTTTAGTTCTTAGTGCAGCGCGGGTGCCATTGGCGATCATTACGTGTTGAAGACACGACTTCCTGAGGTCCAGTTACAGAGTCGGATAGTCCAGGCGCCGTCGATTCGCTCTGGCGCGGACCGTTTTAGCATTTCCGGAGGACGGAAAAGCGTTTCCTACGACTTCAGATGAAGCTTCAGATAACCGACAACAATGATCTGAAGCACCAAGGTGCTTTAGATCATTGTCCCACGCCGCCTGGTGATAGTTACGAAATTGCAGAGGGGAAGCAAATTGGTTCGGAAGGGCGAGGGAAGGAATCATACTTTTGGTTCTTAGTTTCTGGGCTAGGTGGCGCAAGCTACCGCCCGTCATGGAGAGTAAAGCCGTCCATCCGGCTGCTGAAATGTCGTTATTCTGAAGCGTAACTTAGTGGTTCTAGAGAGAACGCTGACAAGGAGGATCCAACGGGAGCAAGCTTACTTGGCGATACCGGCGAAGGAGTGCGAGAAGGACTTGCTGGCTATGTGCAGCAGCGTCTCCACGAACACCTGAATCTTCAGGGGATTGTGCGCTGGTTCCACTGAAACGATAGCATGTGTTTCACATGTTAAACGTTCTAGCATCATAAACGTTTATATGATCGTTTAGCATCACGTCTAGCCTGTTCAGCCAGACGCCTACAATCGCAGTGCTCTTTTTTGGGTAATTTAACGCATGGCATGTGTACACTTCAAATGATAAACCTGGTGATCTTTCAGAACCTTCTAACCTACTCTTCCTCTCCCATCTCGCCTACCTCTCCTCCTCACTCCGCCCCTGGTCATGTGACCCGACCCCCCCCTTTAACCAACCAGCGTCGAGCACCTCGCTCTTCCTCTCCCACCCATCAACCAATCAGTGTCGAGCTTCGCGGCCACGCTTTTATCCGGGCTTCACGAAATGCTGAACACCTAGCCAAAGAATGTTTCCCATTAAAAAAAAAGGAATTACTCTTATCTAGCATTTGCAGCAAGGCAACAGCTATGACTAAACATAAAAGTCGAACTCTGATGTATCAAATTCAAAGGGGACCGTGAAATAGTTGTATATATCAATAATCCCATATGGAATGTCAACTTAAGCTCCAGATGAAATTTCTGCATGTCTCTGCTAATACCGGAGATTGTGACGAACAGGAGGGTACAAAACAAGTGCACCCAAGAACTGCTAAATACAGTAAAACCTTCTTTTAAAGCGTGGTTAGTGGGAACTGCAGGCACCTCGTGGTGGAGTTAGGAGAATTAGTTGTCCCAAATGAGGAGCGGGTCTATAGTCGGTGACAGGTCAAGAACGAAGTGGAAGTCGCTCCCACCCCTTTCCACTTCAGCGGAGCAAACAGTGGAGAGGATGTCGCCTCACCTCCAGCGTTCGCACTACAAAAGGGGAAAGAGGTGGGAGGAGCTTCCACTTCGTTCTTGACCTGTCACCAACTATAGGTAAAGAACTGTTTAAAGGGACAAAAGGTACAGACATCGAGACTTCGGAAGAAACGACCAAAAAAAAGTGCAAGTCACCGTCGTCCTCTTGCAGGGGGTTGGGGAGGTCAGCCAGCACCTCCAGTGCTTCTTCAGGAGTGCACTTCTCACGGATGCTCGTGCTGAGCCTGGCCGCAGTGGCCGCGCCGGGAATGGACTCTGCAGGGTCGCAAACGTATGCACAAAGTTTTGTACGGTGTGGTTGCGTTTCAAGTCACTGGATCCTGGCAAAGTAGCGTTATTGCCTTCCCCGCCTGCTAGCCGGACACAGACACTAACATACAGACAACCAAAGCCTCGCAGGGCGATTGGCTAATCAGTCTGTGTTGCCATGGGAGTCGCCGTTTCGGTCCTTTATAAGTGTATTTGCCACTGCGTATACAATCAACTTATCAATCGTGCCTATATCCACGGATCCCTTACAATAATATTGTTCTTGCGTATCTCAAGACTGGGAAATTATTTTTAATGCCGCCACGCACCGGACCCGCATGTGGCGGCAGTGAAAAGATGTGCTCTTGTTTTGCCGGTTTGCGGATAACAAAATCTCGGTGTCCAAAAAATGTTTTTACGAAGCAACCTGCCACCGCAAATTTGGATTGGCTCACCAAGAACACAGAGGTCAAAAAGAAACGGCTCATTCCATGGGCCAAAATGGCAATTATACAGGGCGCTCTGCACCACTTACCCAGGATCTAGTGGCTTTAGTCTTGACGACCACCATTTCGATGTGACCATGCAAGTTACCACTGATGCCCGACCACGACTTGAACACTTCCAACTTCCTTCTTATTAAAGCAAGTATCGTGAAAAGCATCCGATGCTTTTTATTATTGCGATCAACCACTCCTATCAAAGTCCTGGATCGAAATAAATTATGACGCTTGTAAACTCTTTAACCATAAGTAGTAAACAAGGCTGGGGGGATTCTTCACAACTGAAACATTTGAGACTCTTCGCAATAGGCACTATGGGAAGGAAAACCAGTTTGAGAGGATGAAAATGAAAGTGTGTCTGCTCTTCAGTGCAGTTCAGTGGTCAGCACCATATTCAGCAATGCTGAATGCTCACTCACCTGCTCCTTCCTTCGCGTATCGGTAGTCCGGTGCTGGCTTGGCCGGCACGAACGGTGCAAAGGACTCTGGTACAAAGTCCAAAATCCGCTGATGGTATGACAACCTATCAACCGAAACAAACAAACAAAAAAAATTGTGTCTAAAAAACATTAGGGCACAAGTGCTGTAAGCATTTCTTGAAACATTAGCTACACGTCGGACATTCCAGCAAAATGCGGCATGTGACATACTACTCCCGAAAACACGGCGTTGTTTATGTTTCACTTCACAAGGCATGTATTTTTTGGAATCTTGAAAGCAATTTGACTGCTGATTGCCACGAAGCCAAACGCCAGAGTAGTGCACAAACAGCATCTTGTATGCCAATCTCCTTTTTTTTTCCTTCATTTAAATGGCTGACATTATCACGCGACAATTCTCAATATTTCACTGTGCCTTTTTCTCGGATAAACAATGTATATAGTAGACCTTTTCCACAAGGGCGCCGGCATCCTGAATGTCGTCATTTCCAGTATGGGCAAAAAACATTGTTTTGCCGTCGCCATGCCCATAGAAGTTATTTAGGATATAAGCGTAACCGTCACCCATTCTTGTTTCGCCTCCCCTCTATTATTTTTACTATTTGCAGGATAAAATGTTTTGTTATTTTTCTGTAACCCAGACCGAATATGCCTACCGGGTGACTGGGGATGAGAGTAAACAAAAATGGTCTATACCATTAAACAGCCTTCCAAATTGGGATACAGTGTAGACAGCATATAACGTATGTCACGGGAGTCGCGAAAATCCGCACTATAAGCGGTACCGCGCTATAACCAAAACATCAATTTTTCAGGCCAAAATACATGCCATGAGACATTACCTTTGTAAAACAATTTATTTTATGTTAGATGAACCCTTGGGTCATCCAGGCCTTTCCATTTGCCGTGTACACCACAGGCAGACATTCTCGCATCTTGAAGCAACGGGGTCGTTTGTATAGAGCGCGATCGGGAAGCAGCAGGCCCCCCAGCCGTGGCCGCCGCTCGCGCGCATACCTCGGGCGTCGGGTTTCGCGCCTCCGCCCCTCCGCTGCCGCGCAGCTCCCGCAAGCCCTTCACTACGCAAGGGGGGAAAGGGAGGGAGAAGGACGCGATGCGCCATGCAAGTGTTGCGGCATGCCAGCCATGCACCTTGCCCCCTCCCTTCTCTCCTTCGTGGACGCGCACACACACACACACAAAAAAAAAGTGTTTACTTTTGTTTGTTGCTCAGGCGACTCGCGGCGTTGCTTGCGTCTTTATTTGAAAACGCGGACATAAACCGCTAACACCCCCGTCAGCTTCGTGGCCGATCTAGTATTGTATATCGGAAATAAATGCCGTTTTGTGTTTAATTTATGGTGTTTTACCGTTCCTTTCCGATCAACCTAGAATCAAGGCTTTTTTTTTTTTTTCGGCCTTGCCGTTTTGGGGGGTCGGCTTAGAATCGAGTAAATACGGTTTAAATACGGTAAATATGGTAATTTCATGCCACTTTCGACATCTTTGACGATGCTCTGTTTAGTTTCGAGAGGCAGGGCTTGTCGTTTCTTGGCCATCTTGGGCTTGGGAGACAAAGAAATTGGGATGGACGGTCGATTTCCGCACAATATGCCTGACGCGATCCACACGCGGTCCAAACAGACGACGTGGAGCAAGTTAGCAAACTGCAAGAAGCGAAACTAGAAACTATCCAGCTATCCAGCCTTCGTTTTGCGTGCGCGCGGTGTAAGAAAGGAGGTTGGTGTTGCGTCACTTGAGCGAGGGGGTGAAATTGAAAGCAAATACTTTACTAGGGGGAATACATTCCAGTCCTCTCAAATACAATAGCCTCGGCGCGGACAGGTTTTCTGGACTTGGCGAGAGCCATCTATCGTCGCGGAGGTCTCTGCTATCGAGCGGTAAATGATGATGATGATGATGATGGTTGTTCTACATATCAAATTTATTGTTGTGGAAATGCTCGAGAGTCGAGACACGTGCAGCGCGCCACTTTAAGGAAGAACATGGCGTCTAAAATCTAGCTCAGTGCTGCGCAAAATACTTTGCTGCGCTGTGCCGCCATGATCTTCCCAAGGGTTGCACGTTGCACGTGCCTCGTGCATCGACGCATCTTGCGCTACTTTTGAAACATGAAGGGGCTTTAGGTGGAATCGGAGACGAGACTGCCGCGGCCGCCGCGAACATCCACGTGCACTTGCGCGTGGACTGATGCGGACCTCCACTCCGTCAGAGCTGGATTCGGCGCTGTAGGCGTTCTGTCTAACGCAAATGAGCGGAGTGGAATGTATTCCCCCTAGTAAAGTATTTGTTGAAAGGGTGAAAGGCTCGGGGGTGGCTCGATGGGGCTTTCGGAGTTGAGCATGCGCGTGCGTGTGTCGGTCGCACCTCGCTACCTCGCTGCGTTATAACTTGCTGCGTAGTCATTCCTCTTCGCCTCTCTCTTTGCTTCTCCTCGCTTCTTCGGGCAACCTCCTTGCCCCCGCGAGTGCCGCTTATAGCTGTTATAGCGCCGTTATCTAGTGTCGCACAGGGAAGCGTGCTCGCTGCGCTGGTCGGTCGGCAGGGTCGGCGTAGCTGCTTCAGAAACCGCACTAAAACCGGTATTTCCCTTCGCGCGCCTGCATTTTAAGCGGTATGTAATTATATGGAGTTGTATGGGAGGCGAACCGGTGGTTGAAAAAAGCTGCGTTATACCCGGTCCTGCACTGTAAGCGGTTACGTTCTAAGTGGTCTATACTGTAGCTAGCGACTTTATGAACAGATCACAAAATCTGTTCAGTGCATAAACTTCGAAACAATATGTGTAAGTTCTTTACAATTTCACTTTCAGCTGCATTTATTTTGACAATGCAAATAAAATGTGCCCGGGAAAAAAGAAAAGAGAAGCGGACATTTCTTTTTTTTTACACTCCCTTGGGAAGCCAGCATGAGACACATATGCCTATAATAAACCCCCTCCTCCCCCCCCCATTACCTCAGAGCCCCTCCCAGGAATTTGTAACCCGCCTCCCAGATTGACAACCCTGGAGATAAACTCCTGCTATTCTAAAGCTGCAACAGATGGCGAGAGGTGTCGGTAGGTTAATCTTCAAGAGAGAAGCCCGTTCCTCCTCGCCCTCCGGCAGGGAGTAGGGTGGAAAGGGGGCTGTCCTCACCTTAGACACCTGTGAAGTGCCTCGCGCAAAAACAGGGCCTTGGGGTGAAGTGCGTCCAGGGTCACTGCCTCCGACCAGTCGTCCCATGTCCAGCGGAACTGGAAGTTGCTCAGGTGGTACGCGAACCAACTGCAGAACCTGCGTGCAGGTGGCACAAAACATGATGTCGTTGCATCAAGCGGCAGTGGCCAGTCTAGCGACGAAGAGGAGCCACGCGACCTCGCCTTCTTCGCATATACTGAAGCGGTCGGCGGGTGTGCAATCGGCGGGTAAGGTCGGCAAGCTTCTCTACGACCGTCGATCTCGCCTTCGCCGCATTGTGGGCCACGGTTTCAATCCCTCGCATGCGATCCTGGAAATGGTATGTGACGTGGGAGGAATCGGACGGGAGCATGCATGAAGGGTAGTGGGCTCTTGTTGTCGGCGTTGATCGGCAACAATATTGTTGCCACGGACCCGTACTTACACGAATGTAGGTCGACCCATTTTTCACTCTTTGAAAATCTGAAGTGGGGGGGTCGACTTATAATCGAACCAAAGCATTCCACCGCTGATAAAAACGAAACAATCACGGTATCAAGAACACCTTTGCTTGTTACAAGTTCAGCCGCCTGTACCTATTGCATTGCGCTATTCTTTGTGCGCATTTTACAATTTTTTTTTTTATTTGCACGAACTAGTATTAATAATTGCGATTCGCAGATTAACCCGAATGTACAACGCTGAACAGCGCGCGGCGCGCCCGACTTCCTGGGGTGGCGGCACTTCTTGTGAGAGCCACTCCGGAGGCCTCTGGAACAGCCTCACGGCTCACTTCCTGTGACGGCTCGGACCTGAGTTTTTGAATAAGGTTTTCCTCCTCCTCCTCCTCCTCACTCCCCATGGCTTCATTTCGCAGTTTTTCGCACGGTGCACGTCGTTTGATCGAGAGTTGAGATCATGCTGGAGCATTACCTTTTTTTTTTGTATTTACACACGTGATCCGGTCAGTTTAGGTTTTCGGTGCACCTTTATGGCCATTCTTCACCCAGAAGCAACCAACAACTGCGCTGTTGGACGCAAGTTCGACCCGTCGGAGCGGGTGATGCTCCAGTGGAGTCTGCAGTGGCCCGGGATCTTAAACTGTGACGGCAAACAAAGAGGCTTCCGCAGGCCAAAGTCTGGATAGGTGGGGATGCCTTCCGGAGTTGGAGGTCAGGCTTGCAACGTACGCCGCAAAAGTGTGCAATCAGTCCCTACCCGTGACGTGCAACGCGATCGCCAAGCAAGCGCGGAAGATGCGGTTGATGCTGTCATTTGCGAAGTGCGAGATTTCGTTGGACAACGCCGGCGACGTGCTTCGAGAACGTAGCAGTGATGACGACGGGACTGACATCACCAGTGCAGACGAGTTGTAGTCTAGTCGCGGACGGAGTGAGAACGACAGGGAGCAGCTTAAGTTGTCCCGCCTCCAGTGTGAACTTCCTAGTTCCGATAGCGCCTGGACATCTCATGCACCTCGCGCGTGCATGCGCAGCTAAAGGCTAAAGCAAGCCAGAAGGCATCGATCGCGTGTTGGAGGCTGGGCTTTCGAAACAGATACTTTGGCGTTTCGAAATCAGATACAATTTTGCCGTAACTCACGTATTGGGACACCGAAGCGGTTCGCAATAAGGGTGGGAAAACCAAGAGACCTCACCTTTAGGCCTTTTTCATTTTGCCCAGTGTCCAGCGTGCACTGGACCTGCGCATCTAAAGATTTTTTGGGAAAACCAAGAGACCTCCCTTGCCTTTTTCATTTTGTTGAAGGCACCGAGCCAGAGGGACACACACCGGAGCTTTTTCCACTTGCCTGCCGACGCTCGAGGCCATTGGGACACCGAAGCGGTGTGCAGACCTCCCTTGCCTTTTTCATTTTGTCAGTGATACAGTTGGGGGGTCGACTTACAAGAGACCTCCCTTGCCTTTTTCATTTTGTCAGTGATTGAAGGCACCGAGCCAGAGGGACCACACACCGGAGTGTACAAATACGGTACGTGCGTGCACTCGACAGATGAAAGCTCGCTCAGTGGGAAACAAGAGGCCTTTTTCAGCTATATGGTCGACAACAGGATGGGAACGACAGGGCGTCACCTTTAGGCGCCCAGTGTCCAGCGTGCACTGGACAATGGGCACCTAAAGCCTTTCGTCGCAAATTGGGACGTGCGTGCACGCTCGAGGCCATTGGGACACCGAAGCGGTGTCAAAGATTCGAAGCTCGCTCTAAAGGTGGGAAAACCAAGAGACCTCCCTTGCCTTTTTCATTTGTCAGTGACTACAGTGAAGGCACCGAGCCAGAGGGACCACACACCGGAGCTGTTACAAACTCGGCGTCCACTCTGCCTGTCGTTGCAATCCGCGTGTACTAATTTTGTTGCTGTACAGACATCTCTCAAGTGACCTGCGGCAGAGCGTCGGCGGATCTTTTACGATCAAAATAAAACCCAGACCCCAAGCGTTTAGGTAGTTGGTCCTTACGGTAATCGCGAAGACATAATCCAGGAGTCGTATCTGCAGCTCATTGAGCACGGTAGTGATTTGCACTAGACTTACCTATCTATGCAGTCGGTGTTCATGGTGTCCAGCCGTTCGTACAGAAGCTCCACTGCTTGTGCCAACTAAAGTTCCAGTGTCAAGTGACGACGTTTGCTTAAATATAGTACTAGAGCTTTAGTAGCTCAACCAAAGCAGATCAATTTTTATTTCCGAAAGTTAGCAGAGTGGCCTTGCTGCAATCTAGAGCATCCCACAGGTCGCCAAGACTTTCTGTGCCTACCACGGTCTGAGAGTTTGAGTAACAATGATTCGGAGAATTTTTTTAACTGTCAGTTCGTTTCAAGCATTTGCATTGAGGCTAACACCTTTCCTTACAATGATCACGAAGCACACGGAATGTGGCAAAATCGCACCATCACTTTGCCAGTGAATGTTTAACAATGAAGTCTAACAGATAAAATCTATTGGCAATCTATGGTGGCACACAGATGCTTAGAACACCCAATCTTTCATGAATATTCAGCAATCATGATCAGCGCAAATACTCGTCAAGATTTTCGGCTTCACGCATTCATCCTTAATCCCACCTTTATCAATTATGGCAATGTTACATCTAGTAATTTTGGGTGTCAAATGACGGTGTAACATAACGTCGGGTCACATGACATCTCTTATTAACACCATAACTTTCACTTTCACATAATGTCACACTGAACAGATTTGTGTAACCATTGCGAATGCATTCTGCGTACGGATCAGTAGCCTGGGTGGCCCCAAGGGAAAACGCTGGCATACAGACCTCCAATTGGTGAGCTTGAACTCTGACCGACGTGCTCGCAATCTGCCGAGGGCTTACTGCGGAGAAGGGGCCGTGTAAGAGAGCTTTCGGTTGAGCGTCAGAAGATCCCTCGGTGATAGAAGGCCACTTGGGGATCCTCCGCTGGGCCGTGCCAGGTGCCCTTAGTTAGTTTGGCACATAAAACCCTCCAATTTGATTTGGTTTGATTTGATTTGCATAGGGAATGCTTGGGCACAGATCAAGGGTGTGCCCCAATTTGTTTAGGGCAATAGAGAGCTCTAATTTATACAAAACTAACTGGTCCCGTAAGCAGAGCTTGCATTAGGCGTCTGCTGGAAACACGGCAAATGGTCGCCACAAGGATACAACTTGAGGCATGGTGCTTGGCTGCAGTTTGCAAAGCTCCAGGAGCAGGGAACCGTAACAGATCTCCAGGTTCTTCGAGGTCGGCAGACGCAACAACTCCCCGAAGATCACCTGCACATAAAGGAGGCTTGGAACTGCTGCGTCCAGGTTGGGAGCTCGAGTGACCTCGAAACGTCCACTACAATGCTGCCCACTTACAACGACCTCGCCGGTGAAGGTGGGGTTCTCGCATAGTTTTTAATAAGCTAAACCGAGGGTCCGTCGTTTCGACGTGATGTCGAAAACGTTCCCTGCTAGACACCGCAGAGAATAATTAGTATTTTTCTGAAATTGCAGTTGGGCCAAGATTATTCGGGAATTGTTTCAGAGTAAAAGGAACAGCTTAAAAAAAATTACTTTTCACAGGCACAGACGATCGAAACAGGACTGTTTTCGTAAAAGTGTGGTCCCTTGAGTGTTTTGGGGGCTAATTTGTTTCTCATTCGTTTATTCCAAACAATATTCTTTTTTACAAAGACGTAATAGGAGCGTTCGTTGTGACGGTAGAATGCCTTGTAACGATTATTATATGTGCAAACCAAATTTCTGTGTGCCATTCAAAATGTTTTGGTTTTTGTAAGCTGTTGGTTGTAAACAGCAGTCTCTTACAGATTTGTTATGAGCGGGTTCGACAGTATTCATGTGATCAAGTTTTATGCGGTTGGTTTTAATTGGATGAATTCCCCAAAAATTGAAGTCATTGTGACCAAGGTGTAGGTTTATAGAGTAAATAAATAAAGTGACAAACAACAGACATACCTCAACAATCATGTACTCCAGTGGTAACTTGACCTTGCCGGGGAAACTCAAGAGCTGCGCAGCACTGCAGACGAAAGGATAGCCAAGTCATGATAGTGACTAGCAGAGCAGAGAATGATTTTTATCCAGTAGAATGAGAGTAATTTTTATATTTAGGGGCGAAGCTCCTTAGGGGCTAGCCATGTCCGTCCGTCCATCTGTCTGGTGTCTGTCTGGCGTCCAGTGCTCGTGCTCCTGCTCATGAGCTCACGTGCTCATGTGCTCACGTGCTCGTGTAGGGCAAAAAAAAAAAAAAAGATAAAAAGATTAACAAAAAAATGATGAAAAAATTTTTTGCGCAGTCGACAGGATCGAACATGTGCGGGGAGACCCCAATGGATTTCTAGTCCATCGCCTTAAACACCCGGCCACGACTGCAGGACGAGTAGGGGGCTCCGAGATGTGGTAGTAACTCAAGAGCTGGGGATGTCATGGATGAAACGCTGCATGTAGCCGCTCAACATCTATACAGGATAGGGCGCTGCGGTCAAATGGTCAAAAAAAAGAAGAAAAAAAGAAGAAAAATTACACCATCTTCCCGAGGGGAACCATGGGGTGATGCGGAGCATCGTGTTGGTTCCGAGGAAAGAGTCAGTTGCGTGCTGACGTCGAGAGATGGCGCCACCGACTGCCCTAGCGTTACCCCCTACGCGAGCCTTCGTCGCGGCTCGCGGCAGAGAAACTTGGAACGCTCGCCGCTTATTTTTTTTCACACTTGAAGGAGAGGAGACTAGAGGAGGAGAGTTGCGCGTGCGCGCGCGGTGTGAGGAGAAGCGAACGCACGCGCAGTGCACGCAGCTGGTAGAGAGAGAGAGCGGAGAGAGTAACGCGCAGCTGTTGGAGAGAGGGAAGGAGGAGAGTTGCGCGTGCGTAGTTCGAGTGCCGACTACAACGCCGACGCCGCGGGACATAGACCCGAGCAAGAGATGCTCCGCATCTAAAAAGAGTAGGGGGCTCTGAGATGCCATCCCATCTGTCTTCTTAAAAAAAGAAAAAGAAGAAAACCACACATTCTCTTACTGACATGGATGATAAAAAAAATCAGCACCATCAGCACTACCTATGACCAAAATCAGTATCATCAGCACCACCCGAGCTTCGCCCCAATCATCATTCACCACGTGGAGATGTTTCTGTCTTTTTTTGTTCACATTTTGTTTCAAGTAGAAATGTTAAATGGGCAACACCAGATAAAATCAGCTTACATAATAGCTATGTTGGTTGCAGTGCTAGTCTTACCAATCAAGGGTTAAATTCCTAAGGAAGTTGACGTTTTATCGTAACCTTCTAGTCCAAGCAAAAATTTCAGTAGAAATCCAAAAATCTCATTAAAACAGCTGCAGTCTTTATTTTGACTGAACAACTGTGGCAGGGGAAGGCTTGGATCATAGGCCTTTCTGCTGAATCACTTTTTTGTCAGAATAATCACACCAGTAGCCTGAAATACTACACCCTTTCATAAGAAATAAAGCTTATTTTAATCATTGTACATGGTACATTGTACTTTAAGTACATTGTACTTGAAGCACTACTTCAAGTAGGCTTAGAAAACTTGTGCTTTACTTGAAGTACAGTTGCAACGGAAAAAGAGTAGTACAAGTGACCAACGTCCAGAGCAGCGAAATCGCGACACGCGGCGCTATTGTTCCCGAGAACGCCGATAGCGAGAGTGCCAGTCACGTCCTATGTCTGAACGCGGGGGTGGCCGGCAGAAAGCAGCCCATCCTAAAACCCGAATTTCGAAAGCTATCTTATCCCTCAATTTTCTGTCGGCCACCCCCGCGTGGAGATATAGAACGTGACTGGCACTCTCGCTATCGGCGCGCTCGGGAACAATAGCGCTGCGTGTCGAGATTTTGCCGCTCCGATCATCGGCCACTTGTGCTACTCTTTTTCCGTTGCAGTTGTACATTCTCTAAGTAATATAAATGCCCTTTACTTACAGTATATTTTTTCTGGTACATTCCGAAGAAAGTACACCTCCAGACTCCAAAGTACACATTGTGACACTGTTAGTGCGAACACAACATCGGCGCATTTTCGCGCTTTACTTTTAAATAGTATTAGCGAGCATGACATTTTATCGCTTACATTATAGAACAAAATGAGCTCCTTCTGTAGCAATAATAACTTGGATGACATCCCTTGGTTTCAAAGAGAAAAACTGGAAAAAACCGGCGACCGCTTGTTAGCGCTAACAGTGTCGCGCTCTGTACATTCTCCAAATTTGATTTGGTGAAATTAAGTTTTTTCAAGGACCACCCGCCTGCATCCTTGGCTTTCCTGGCGGCAGCATGCATGAGAAGTGAGGGAACCGCAGCAGTGTGCACACTTTATCAAGATGTGTCTCACAAAAGCCCTGGGACACCGGTTTTGTTTCGAAGAACTGTTCATTGCCACACCGCATTATCTTCATCCCCTTCGGTCCTGACATGGCTACAACCGGGCTGCTGACCTCCAGCATTGTAGGGACCTCTCACTGTACCCAAGTGACCTAGGTAATACAGCTAATGGTTTCCCCTGCCCAAGAAGTCTTTCCCTTTCCATCGCAAGGAAGCACATATCCCCGTCATCCCCGCTGGTGTTCTCGTAGCTGCCACAGTCTGGTGAACATTTGCGAAGCTTTGAATAGGGTGGGTGCTTAAGATATGAGCAGAATTCCGAAGTTTTGGAAATGTTAGTGGGCGCTTCCCCGATATGTTACGATACTCTGTGGCCACTTGACTTTATCCAATATTTGCCATTTCCAAAAAATAGCTGATGCACCTCCCGATTACCCCTTGGGCAATGCATGCCAGTTAAGAACAAAAAAACAAAAAACGCTGTCTTAGGGGAATGAAAGATTGCGCTAAAAAGTACCTGTACTTTACTGGAAAGTACACTGTATTACTTTCAAAGTAAAGTACAAGCACTTTTGAACAATGTTAACACAGTTGCATCCGTTGTACCTACAACAGTTGCGCCCAGTGCACTCACTACTTTACTTGAAGTACATAACCTTTATTTACTTTACTTTACTTCAGGTGCTTTTTGATGTACTTTAACAAACACTTTAATTTTGTGAGCAATATTATAAGAGACAACCGCATCACGCTCCGTTCCAACCTAAAATTCCAAGCTGCACAAGCCCTTTTCTATCGCAGTCTCCTGTTTCAGGGAAGCTGCTGCAGACTGACCTGCGCATTCAACTCAATCAAGGTGCAATGAATTGACCGTTCCGAAAAACGGCACACATAGAAGATATTACCTTAGTCCAAATGGAAGTGCACATAAGAAAACCGAGATACGGGCGGTTCCCCAGTTTGGGCGACTCCGATCGCAGCTGATCACAACCCACCGAGCTTGCGGTCGGTGTGTGCCGATCCGGAATGTTGCAGAGGTGCTCCTCCGCCCATAAACCGTCCC
>JABSTQ010008470.1:0-27826 GCA_013358835.2 Ixodes persulcatus | reverse complement strand
TGGCGGTGGCAACACCGCGGACTGAACGACTGTTTTCTGCCGTTGTTCAGTCGTCATAATGTCTCTGTTTCAAAAGGATGTATCTCAAAGCAAAAGTAAACGCTCAACTGTGAATGAAAGAGCGTGGACTCGTACAGCTAGTTTACAAAACAGAACCAAAATCGTGTAAGCCCCGAAAATAACTTTGGCTTAAAGCCGGTGAGCAGCGCACCGCAAATCAAGAACAAAAATCTCGTAGCTTGAGTCGCACAGTCACGATAAGCGAGTCGACAAGGTGCGAGGACCGTAATCGAAGCTCAGATACAAACTGTGGCAGCTAAGTGTCATAACGACTTCAAAGTGTAAGTTTTGAAAATAGGTGAGCGACTCAAAAGATGCTCGTAGCCAACGGTTACATACAGTCAATGCAGTATACAGAGCACTTAGCAGTCGCACACCCTTACGCGGTGTAAAAGTCAAAAGGGTGAATTCTGTCGGCAAGCCGCAAAACAGAAAAGACGGTGAAAAACTAAATAAAAGCAAAGAACTCGGGGCTTAAACCGATACAATGAACCAACGTAGGGAGCCGGGATAGCTACCGGGTGCCCATCGGTGACTACCCTAACGTTCCAAACGGCGGTTGGCTGTAGGAAAACGAAGCCCGCGGAGTCACGGCGGAAAGCGGCAGACGCGGAGGACAGTCAGACCACAAACCCTGAAAAATCCTCGTCGCCATAAAATGTAGTATTATCAAACCGCGCGCTGGCCAACTAGTTTGCGGGGTGTAGCTAGATGAGGTGCCGTGACATAAAGGCCGGTTGGCCGGCACATCGCTGGATGCGTGAGCTCCTACTCACCGGGCTGCCATGTGGGTTCCGGGAAACGGCCGATCATTTCGGAGCGGCGATTCCTCCCACGACATCAGATCCCGCAGGACGAAGCCAACAGACACGTTCGTTCGGGTCGTGATTTGAGCGTGTCCTCGAGCGATCTGCCGGATCGCTCGCCTTTTATTGATTTTATAACAATGGCAACTGCTACCCAATCAGTGATCTCACGTGATGTGATGTGACGTATCTTTCTCGTTTACAGATCACTACATTCTCCCTCCAGTAACAGTCTCTACCGCGCGAATGCAATGGCCTGAGGAACGCAGCCAGTGCGAGAAAAATCTCGGATGCCATGCACTCACGGCCCCCGGACGGCGCCTCTCCCTATAGGGAGTATTCACTGGCGGCCATAGCTGTGTGCGCGAATGCTGAGCGCGTGCTGATGGCGAGCTTCCGCAGTTCTTTTGCAACGTGCATTCCGCACCATCAAGATTGCCGGTCTTAGCAGGCTATTAATGTGAGCTCGTTCTGAGCATGCGCTCTAAACAGCACCCACAAATATGGCGTCCAGTGAATACTCCCTATTCTATAGTCGGATGCAACCTAAGAACAATCTTTTAGCTCCACGCACAAGCACATTAAGCCCATCTGAAGTGCCTCCGCCGTCGAGAAAGTAGTTCGCTAGCAACGTTGCTTTTTCTTCCTCCAGTAAACGTGTCTTAAACTACTACAATATTTATTTAATTCATTCAGGACGTTTAAATAAGTTAGAATACGTTTTTGTCAACGAAATAGCTGTTTAGTAAAGAAAGAAAGTCATGTCCAATGTACCGTCTTCCCAATTCATTTTCTGTCCAAGATACTGTCTAACATACCGTCTTCCAGCGCCTTCGATTGAGGGAAAGCGGCGAAAACGAAACCAACCTTTCTCTCGCCAAAATTATAAATAACAAAGCACTTATAGTTCCTGCAAATAATAAATATTTAGCGATTTACTTAGTTTTGTGGGCTTTGCGCACGAAATGTGTGCCTTTATTTTGTTGGATGAATAGAAAACAAGAATAATTATACTTTTCGGGTTTTGACAAATCGGCACCCTCCCAAGTCATTGACACCACCACCGCGCCCCGCTAGAGTGCCTTCATACACACGCGCGCTTTTGCTTGAGTGGTGACATCTCAGCCATTTTTAAGCCCAATCGTTTTTTAATGCATTTTGAAGTACGCGCAATCCGGTGTCAATCAGCTCGAGCGCGTAGCTTTGGCTAATGCATAGACGCCATTTTAGCGCCCAGGTCACGCAACGAGTGCGCGAGAGCGTCACGCGCTGAACATTCAGTGCAACAATGGATGTCTTCACCCTGAGACAGACAGACATGTAGGCACCCTACGCCCCGCTCTCTTTGTCTTCCGTCATGGATCCCACTGAGGTGCACGGCAATCTCAGCTCATTGAAGCAGTGCTAAGCCTCGCGCCCGCTTCAAAATTTTCGTTGGCGATAGCGTCGCTGGATTCTCACGTTGTCGCGCAAAAACTGATGCAAACGCAAGCCGATACCATTAAGATTTCGTGGCGTAACCTCGGACACGTAAAACACGGTGCAAAAAAGCAGAATAATTGTCACGAGAAACTAGCGTCGCGTTGCTAAGGCCAGCAGCCATGTTGAGCTTTTTTTTTTTCAAAAGGATCGCGATTGGTCCACGGAATCGTGACGTCATGAAAACGATTGGCTGGCGTTTCTCGGCGTAGGAATACATTTTCCTCTGAGAGGCATTTCCGGTTTTTTCTTAGCTTGCAATCAACTATAGTACACCATACCCAGGATCACGTGCCCAGGATTCATGCGTAATCTTCAATTCACATCCCGCAAATCTGCATAGGCAGAAGACAAAGATAAAGGGCCTCGTCGACGAAGCGGCGTACTTTCTAAATTTACTCGCGGAAGAATACCCACAACTTGGTGCCTCCAATACGATCAGTAAGGAAACAACGACATAAAATACATCCTCTTGCGTCAGCCTGCCGAAGAACTGCAGCTGCGCTTCAGCCGAAACGGGCCTTACCGCGGGTGAGTTCATTGAACGCTGACTGATTCATGTCAACCACGCAGTTCTATTTGCCCGTTAATTTTTTTTTATTATTTCAGAGGAAATGAGAAGATTTCTGAAAACAACCGACGCATCTACAAGTGGAAAAAGGGATAGGCTAAAAAAGAAAGATACGTGTTACTGAGTGCTGAACGCGGAGGGCTAATCGCAGCATTTTAGTTCGTTGAGAGCAACCAGAGCCGTTTATTATAAAGCCTTTAGTTTATCAAATCTGTGTTTTCCCTGGTGTGCACAGCAACCTACCGAGAAGACGAGGATTTCTATGTTATGAATCAACCTAGGAAAACATTTATTTTCTACCTAATTAAGACAAGCATGTCTCAAAATAGATGTTCGTCGAAAATATTTTTTTTACCAATATTTATGTTACAATACGAATTTTTCGATTTGTGGGTAAAACCGAAATTGTACCCCTGTGGGATGATAATGATAGCTTTTGTATCCAACTATGCCCCATCTTACAGCCACTAAGTGAGCTACGCTTAGAATATCGGCACTCTGTCCACCGATATTGTTGCGGGCGCTGCCACCTTGATGCTTGTGCAGAGCAGACGCAACTGCCGATCGTCATGACTCAAAAATGCGACTTCCTCAGCATTAGATTCAGTGTTAGGAAGCTCATGTAATATTCCTTTGCTCTGTCGGGAAGTGTTTAAACATCTGGGGAGGGCGAAGAAGCGTTTCCTGTGATTTCAGATAAAGCTTAAGATAACTAGAAGCCATAATTTTAAGCCCCAATATGCGTAAGTGTCGTTACTTTGAAGCATAGCTTATTTGGTGGCACTACGCCATCTCATGAGTTGCGCGCAGCAGAGGCAAAAGCACAGGCACGGGTACATGGCTTTCAGATAAGCTTTCCTTTCATGAGCACACGCAAAAGGAGAGCAAATCTGAAAGCCATGTGCCCGTGCCTATGCCTTTGCCTTTGCTGCACACAACTCTTGAGATAGAGCATTAGTGGCGAGACGTTTTGGTGGCGCCCTCTTATGATTTCCTCTCCTGACTACATCACCATGCGAACAACAAGTTCAATGGTGTTTGCAATTAGCATGGTGGAAGCGTGAAATCATTGCGCTCTGAAAGCAACACTGCCAACACCGTAAAAATTGAAGTCCTTACTTTTATTTCTGTCGATGAAAAATAATTTGGCGACGTCATAGTCAGCATTCGGCCAATCGTGGCAGGCTAACCACTGCGAGGCTTTCGATTGCGCACGACGCCAATAGGGTGTATGTCGGGGGGGAGGTGGGGGGGGGGGGGGGGGGGGGGTATAGACCTTTCCAAAAACGAGCTTGTGGCCGTTGCCATTTTGAGCGTTCGTGCGTATGGCGCGTGCTTTGCTCGCTTCCCGATGCGACGAACACGCACGTGCTGGGCTGTGAAGACCGCACGCTGGACTGTGATTTTGTAAACATTGGAAAGGTCTATACACCAGAGCCGTGTAAACAGAGTGTTTGTTCAATGGGAGGCGCGGGCAGAGCCAGGGCGGGCACCAGACGTAGAAAGAGGGCTTGGCATGCTCTCTTGGCCAACCAAAAGCCGAAAAGAATCCCCTAGCGGTGGTAGCGAGAAACAGTTTTGGTCGTTTTAATAAGCGCGTAAGAGTTAAATGTAGTAACCCTTCATGGTTGAAAATAGGGTGCATTGGATGTTTCGATCATGATCATGCTGAAAGACCTAAGAAACGAATGCACCGCTCGAACTCTGTTTTGCTTGGACAGAGTGTGATCGCTCGGACGGCAGATTCCCGGCCCTCGGCGCTTGGCGTACGGATTATGTCGATCGTTCCGCTAGTCGCACACTTCCACCATGATTTTGGATGGCCGCGATTGAAAAGTCACGTGCACCTTGTTTTCAGTCACCGAGAGCTACTCCGACGCACTTATCAAGTTTTTTTCCCGCGACCACCGCCAGGGTATTATTTCCGGCTTTTGGTTGGCCACATTCGAATTTCTGAAGACGCCCTGGAACACACCCAGCCCACTTTCGGCCAATGGCGCCTCCTCATTTGTCTCCTATACTTCCCAACAAATGGCCAAACTCTACATATGCGGCTCTGGTATACACTGGACGCCATATTTGAGGGCGATGTTAAGAGCTCATGCTCAGAACGAGCTCACGTTAATAGACTGTTAAGACCGCCAATCTTGAGGGTGCGGAATGCACTTTGCAAAAGAACTGCGGAAGTTCGCCGTCAGAGCTCGGAGCAAGTAGAGCGAAAGCTCGCGCTGCAGAACCCAGAATTCCCCACCCCTGCCCGTTTCGATCTGGATGAGCATCGTACCGGCGTGCTGTCGTGTATCACTACTGCGTGGTGCAGGTAAAGACCCAGGCTAGGGGTTGTACTGCACTGGCTAAATTGCTCATCTACAGCGTGTGGCCCGTCGCAACTTTGAAATGGCTGACTAGCTACACGCTGTGTAAATATATCCACAACCCCTATTATCCACACAACCTCATGCATATACAAAAAAAAGTTCGGGTGTTTTAGTTTTTACTTATTTATTACAACCGACAGATCAGGGTACAAAAATCGTGCAGCCTAAATGTAACAAATTCACCTGGCATCACATAACAAATAATGTAAAAAAATGAAAGACGTTTACAGCTCCCTGTAATGCCGAATTAGAGCGCAGCTCTTGAGGAGGAGGAGGGGAGGGTACGGAAGGGAGGGTGTGTCCCTCCACTCCCTCCTCCCCTCCCCTCCTCCCCCTCTTTCATTTAGCGGGAAATTTTCGCTACACTTCCAGCTAAATTCAGTGGAAAAAATTCCCTGCTAAATTTAGCAGGCAAATTCCCCGCAAAATGTAGCGGGAAAATTTTCCGCTAAGAATTTTTTGCGCTAATTTAGCGTGAAACATTTTCTGCTAAATTTTGCGGGGAAGTCATTCCGCTAAATTTAGCGGGGAAATTTTTGAGCTAAATATAGTGGGCAAATTTTCCGCTAAATTTAGCGGCGAATTTTCCCGCTAAATCTAGCGGGAAAAGTTTTCGCTAAAATTTGCGGGAAATTTTTCGCTAAATTTCGCGGGGAAATTTTTTCCGCTAAATTCAGCGGGGAAATTTGTACGCTAAATTTAGTGGGAACTTTTTCCGCTGAATTTAGTGGGAAAATGTTTCCGCAAACTTTAGTGGGGAATTTTTTCCGCTAAATTTAGCGGGCAATTTTTTCCGCTAAATTTAGCGGTTCGTAAATTTAGCGGGCTATCTTTTCCGCTAAATTTAGTGGGGGAATTTTCCCGATAAATCTACAGGGGAATTTTTTTGCTAATCTTAGTGGGGACTTTTTTCCGCTAAATCTAGCGGGGAAGTTTTTCCGCTAAATTAGCGGGGAATTTTTCTGCTAAATGTAGCGGAAAGATTCCCTCTTCCTCCCTCCTCTTCGCTCGTCACCCTCGTGATGTCACTCGTGACTCTCGTGATGTCACACGTGACGTCACGTGTGACGTCATTATGAGAAACGTCCCATAATGCAACGCGTGGTTACACCGACGGCGACGGCGACGGTGACGGCGACGCCGACGCCGCTGAAGCCGGAAACGGGTACTCAAGAGCTGCGCTCTAAAAATAAATAAAACAAAAAAAAAAAAGTTTTTTTTTTTTTTTAATTTGCGGACGTGGGAGTATATAACTCTTTGAGTTCATTGAAAATACCCACCCGACACGCGTGTATGATTTCAAACGAAATCATAAAAAAGGCTTTTGGGTACGTTGTTGACGCTAAATCCGGTCCCCAGGTCATTTACTATCCTACAGTTCCATCCTGTATAAAATTACTCTGAATAGCAAGCCCAGAGGATTCGGTTTGTTCAAGTTTGCGGGGGGGTTCTTGAATCCACAGGATATTGGGCTCCACTATTTTTTTGTCGATTTATTTTTGAAGTTTAGTTGAGTACAAATTGCTCCTAGTTTTAAATATTTAAATTTAAATCACTTTATTGCATAAGCAAGGACGTTAGCATAGACGTAGCTATGGAAGTCCAGTTACCTCACCAGCACGGCACTCCAGGGTAAGTAGAAATTTATTGTTTGTTTCATGCTATAACATTAGCAGTTTTAAACGAAAACCGCCAATAATAATTGAAATCTGTCTATTTCAAAACGCAAAGTTTTCACATTAAAAAAAAAATACAAACCATTTTCTTACATTGTTTTCCAAAACTGCTCACACTTATGACTGACATATTTATTCATTAATTTATTTGTTCAAACAATAAATCGCCGAAGGGCTCTTTTGCAGGGGTTTCAGTGAGTTAAATACACATTGCACAAAAATATGAAGGCTCTATACCCTTTAAAATAACAACAAAACATACGCGTTTTGTTAAACTGAAAAGAACATAGCCGAATAGACAACTTCACGACCCCTGCATGCAACACGGCGCGCGTTGCACTCTGGGAACTAGTTGGCCAGGGAGGAGAGTGGCATGGTTTCGGTTTCGATCGACACGTCGACAAGAGATGATACACAGAGCGCGTGGACTATAAAAGGCCGTTATCTCATGTTTTCTGGTCCCGAGAGCGTCATATGTGGTCTCTAAACTGACCTAAATGGCCAGACATCGAAGCTTTAGCACAAGCCCGAGACGTATAGCTTGTCTTCACACATGCTTGTTTATTTTTGTACCCGAGCCTTTCTTTTCGCGTTTCGAGGTATGTGGACGAGCCAGTGCTGGGAATCTCGACGCTGCGAAGCTCGGGGATCTTGCTTGTGTGCGAATCAACAAGCTGTAGCAATCAATAAGTATGCCTACATCGAGCTCGCGCCTTTACATTATATAGTGTTGTTGATGAACTGATCAGGAAGTTTGTTTCCTGCGTCCATAGACAAAATATAACTTTTTGCAATTACTGTTTGTTCTTAATACACCTGAGTACGCGAGGTAAAACTCGGAGGCGCCATTGAAAAGCTCCATTTGAACACACTTCTCATCTCTTATCTGTACTGCCCCGCAGCACTGCACTTGAAGTCCCCACCTGCTTGCATTCCACTAATATTCAACACCGCGTATGCGCATAAAGTTATCCTGCAATCATATAGGCACATTCGCACGTACAAACCGTTTTAAGAAAGCAAAAATCGAGCAGTTGTGGGAAGAATGTCGCACCGTTCGCCGGAAGTACGCCGGACGGGCATGAACCCGTATGCGGTGCGTGAAACGAACGAAATTATTCATAGCGCATTTGACGGTTGCTAATGGCCATAATATTTCTTATTTGTTTGCTTTCTTCCTGACTGAGTATGCCGAGATAATTTCAGAAACACCGTTCAGGCACAGATCTTGGGCGTCAGTTAAAGCTCGTCCAAAAATGCTGAGCGAGGAGTAGGGGGACGCTTGTTATAGGGCCTCCGTCGCAGCTAGCCGATCTCGGCGTTTGCGAAAACTTAATCTTCAATCAGCATAACATTTGAGTGTGAGATGTCTGATGACACGAGGAAGACATCATAGCAACTTTTGTGCAGTAGTGAGGTCGAATTTATTGCGTTTTATTAAACGTTCATGCGCCAACGCTGGGCTCAACTTTGATACTCCTGTGAGGACGCGGCTTGCTTTTCGCCCAATGAAGCAACAAGAAGCGTACGTTTGGCAAACAAAATACGTGTAGGTTTCAAGGTGACCAAATTTCACTTGTAATTCACTGGTACCAAACGGGATTACTGACATTGAGCTCAAAGATGCACTCGTGGGGTGAGGTGACTAAGCCACGTCTTACTACGTTTGCATACGCACGCACAATATATTGTGTTTCGGGAACCAAGGAAAGTGTCCCGGTCTTCGTTTTGTATCGCTCGAGAATGAGTGCAGTGCACATTCATAAAAAGTCTGATAATCGAAAACGCAAGCAGCGCGTTCGGTCGCGGCGTGATAGCATGAGATGAAGCTGCTCAGTCGAAACCGAAACTGAGTGGCCAACTAGTTCCCAGAGTGCACTGCGTGGCATTTCGCCGCGATGGGGCGCGTCGGTTTTGGAACAAGTCCATTGCCTCGTAATCGATAATGAATGTTTACCTCCTTTTAGTTTATGTAGAGTTCTTGCACAAAAACATATTAAACCTAAGACGACAACAGTTCTTTAATAAATATCCAGGAGGACAGTTTCACGCAAGTCGCAAAAACGTGCCCGTATACCGACAGTGACTTTGTGATTTTGTTTCCTCAAGAGAAATTTTATTTTCCGCGAAAAAAGTTTGAATATGTTTTTGCACTTGCACAACAAGTAAAAAATATATCTTTTGGTAAAAATTAAAAAAAAAAAAATGTCGACCGGACATGGTCGTTCGACCCTATCTGAAAACGCCCAATACAAACGGTCTCAAGCAATCGATTTTTTTTTTAAGTATCTTTTATTTTTCACGCGTTGTGTGGCCCTCCACGGCGGCGGATCGATTGGCGCTCACAGGCGGCGCAGGTTCAGGTTCTGCCGCGCCCTACTTCCTATATCATGTTACCGCCAAGATTGTAGGCTGATCTGTTTGCAAAGTCGCTCCGGTTGCTTCCTTTACGACGCGTAGACGGAGACGCTATACGCCGGCTGTTGAAACAGGCACCGCGAAGCATGTTACAGGGTGGCGCACCGCGATCGCTCCGGCCCATGGCATTTTTGGGTCGGTTCTACGAAAATGTATTAAAAATTTTCCCTTCAAAACTACTGTCCGCCTCTGTGCTGTCAATTTGTCTTTTCCAGACCACCTCGTAGCAATTTTACGCTTTTTAATAATAATAAAATTGTGAAGAACAGGTATGTGCACGCCCCATTTATGGCAACCGCGTTAGCGTCAATTTGGCCATGTTTCTCGCTTTATAACTTAAAAGCCACAGAAATATTGCATCATGTTTTCGCAGTCTCTGTTAGTACATATTATAAACGTTAATTTCAGAGAGTTTAAAGAATATGAAAGATGACTTTTTTTAAAATGATTTTCAAAATAATGCATTTTTAGTTAAATGCCCCTGTGTGAGCAATTCTTGTAAATTTCTCCCTCTAACCATGGAAAACAATATTTCACGCAAAGATTAACTAGATACAGGGCAACACACTGGCAAAGTTGGAAGACCTTAGCTTTTATAGATACGGAAAAAAAAAAAAAAATATTGTTTAATCTAGAGTGTTATTGCGCAATGTGCCGTGTTTGCGATTTTTTTTCTGAAAATAACTACCCTAACACTCTGTGATTAATACTTTTTGTCAATCCTTCCTATGTCTAATTTGTCGGTGAATATTTCTACACCAGCAGCCAGAACAGTTTTTTGGGGGAAGCCGTCCGAAACGTCAACATATCGTGCGTTACGCAAAACGCGCACGTGACTGAGAGGGTGCTTACAAATATTTTTCGCGAAGACAAAAAATGTTTTCCGAAAACAAGGATTGGTTTTATTGGTTACAGTTTATTGGTTTTATTCTTCTGGGCATAAAACCAGCAAAATATATTTTTTCATCGAAATTAAAAATGGTCACCGGACATGGTTGTTCGATCTTGTCTGAAAACGCCCTATAGACGATTGCAAGCAGGTCATCTGGCCACTGCCATGTCTCTGCTCGTGCGGGCAAGTGCGTGCAATGGGCCTTTTCCGTCGTTTCCACGGCGTATGCGCAGCAGCAGCAGACAAAAGTCCGCCATTTTTGGGGGCGTGGTGCGTCCGGCACGGGACTGCGGGAGTCGGCGGTGGTCGCGTGTTTCGAAGTTCTCCGACATGCCCCAACGCTGTTCCGTTGTTGGCTGCAGCAACGACAGCAAGCGTTGTCACGGTCTATGCTTCTTTAGGTTTCCTTCTATTAACCTGCACCCGACGAAGCAGCAGCTGTGGATTCGGTCAATACGGCGAAACAATGCGGACGGCACGTAAAGGTAGCCTTCAAAACACTCCCACGTTTTCAGGTGCCTCTTCATAAAAGGTTAATGTTTTTTTAGAGCGCAGCTCTTAGGCGCCCGTTTCCGGCTTGAGCGGCGTCGCCGTCGCCGTCGGCGTAACTGCGCGGTGCATTATGGGTAAATTTCCCGGCTAAATTTAGCGGAAAAATTTCCCCGCTAAATCTAGCGGGAAAATTTTCCCGCTAAATCTAGCGGAAAAATTCCCCCGCTAAATTTAGAGGAAAATTTCTCCGCTAAATATAGCGGGAAATTTTCCCCGCTAAGTTTAGCGGAAAATTTTTCCCGCTAAATCTAGCGGGAAAATTTCCCCGCTAAATTTAGCGGAAAATTTTCCATGCTAAATTTAGCGGAAAATTTTCCCCGCTAAATCTAGCGGAAAAATTCTCCGCCTACCCCCCCCCCCCCCCCCCCCCGAGGTCACGTGACTTCCCCCCCCCCCCTGCCTTCCCCTCCTCAAGATCTGCGCTCTAATTCGGCGTTAAGGCGCACGCGCGTTCGAACGTGAAATACGAAGCGCATACAGGGCCAGACGGGGCGCGTGTCGAGAGCAGGTCGGAGCATCTCGCTCGGGACGTCCGCGTCGGCACTCGAACTGCAAACATACTCCTCTCCGCTCTCTCTCTCTACCAGCTGCGTGCACTGCGCGTGCGTTGGTCCATCACACCGCGCGGCGCACGCGCAACTCTCCTCCTCTTGTCTCCTCTCCTTCAAGTGTGAAAAAAATAAAATAAACGGCGAGCGGCGAGCGTTCCAACTTTCTCTGCCGCGAGCCGCGACGAAGGCTCGCGTAGGGGGTAACGCTAGGGCAGTCGGTGGCGCCATCTCTCGACGTCAGCACGCAACTGACTCTTTCCTCGGAACCAACACGATGCTCCGCATCACCCCATGGTTCCCCTCGGGAAGATGGTGTTTTTTTGTTTCTTTATTCGTCTGCTTCGCACGATTGTTGTTGCCTTGCCTTCGCGATCGCATATGCGGTGGGAGACATCCGTCATCACTGAATGAACAACGGCGATGATTATACATATACGTTTACACTCCGGTTACATGCAGCATTGTCGAAAGGCACGGACTCGAACGGGCAGCTTCAGAAGGTGCTCTTTTGCCGCGTTTTTGTGCTAACAAAGCACGGTGCTACGCCGGCGCGTCCCAGAGCCTTCGCGTCCGTACACTGCACGCAACTTGTGCGAGAGTGTTTTCGATGGAGAACTGTTGTATTCCGTAGTGGTGGGTGCACACAAAGACTACACAACACATTGGGAGTGATCGCTCCCGCGCAGTCGGAGGTTGGAACACACCGCGAACTTCGGCTGCAGCTTTCGCGCAAACGATGAAGAGTAGTTTCACGGCGTCGTACACGCACATAAAACACTGCTCACAGTCAGATGTTCCAATCGGCTTGCTTCTTTCCACGCTGAAATGCTTCCAGCCAAGTTTGGCGAGTGCACGAATCCCCCCGACCTCTCTGCCTTTTCGTTTTTATTGTAGGTCAAAAATAAAAACAGCGAAAACATGTCCTAACCGGAAAAGGGCAACACATCACGTCCGGACGCTCGCTGATTGGCTCTAGCGCGCGCATCGAGGGAAAAATTGGGTTCCGAGGCGTCGTCTCCCTGCGTCGTCCTCCTCGGCGCGCGACTTTTTTCAATACAAAAATAAGCAAAAAACTCACCCCACGACGCGCGTCTTTCCGCTGTGTGAATGCGCCTTTACAGGGAGTTGTAAACGGCTTTCATTTTTATATATATATATATTGGTGTGCAAAGGCAAATCAGCAGATTCATTAACTATGCTGTCGTGTCGCTTGTGTGCCATGCCGAGGGAGTGCCTCGGAGTTCGCGTTTCTGTGATCGTGCGTTTGACTGGCGCACGTTTTTGCTTGCTAAAGTGACGGTCTCGCTTTGCTACTCAAACTACCTGTCTGCTTTTTGGTTGTTGTAAACATTGAAATCGCCCATGGTCACCAAATAATCTCTAAGCATTGAGGCAAAGCGGCTATGCTGCACAGTGTGACCACAAGACCGCATGTGCTGGTCTTGTGGTTAAATAAGGAAGAGGAAACAATCGACCTGATGTGTTTTGTCTTCATGTATGCATCGGGTAAATATATTAGTTTGGAACATTGTCTACAGGCACGAGGCTCGGCCGATTTCGTGTTTTCTGTTCAGACACAGCTGTAGCCTGAAGTGGGGTGACCTAAATGCCGAGCCTCGCTCTTACATCGGCAGCTGCACGTAGAGATCTCAAATATTTATGAGAAATGTATTTTAGTGGTGAATTTGACCTTGGGAAATTTCGAAGTGTTGCTCCCTTCCAGTAAAAAAAACAGACCAACAAACTTGCCAGGGTCAACGCGGTGGCAACCAGTCCATCGAACGACATTTCATCGACAAATCGTTTCAGCGACAGAGCAGATTAGCTTTTTCTGTAATAAGCTGCATGAGACTGTCGCCGCAAAGCAGCGTGTACGGGGCGGTCAGGTGGGTTAAAATTTTTATAACGAGCCACCACAGACTCGCCGAGAAGTGGCGTGAACGCGGGCCGGCAGGGGGGGGGGGGGGGGGGGGGGGCGGTGCTCATTTCAGTGATACACGAAATGCGCCTACAGCGCGCAGTTCGCGTAACGAGTGTCGAAACGTTCGTCTCGACGAAACGTGTGGCCATGAAAATTTGTCCACAAAACGAGTTTCGACGAAACGATAGGGACCCGGGTCAACGGTGCTCGCAAACGACTCTAGTTCCGAAAGCGTCCGCCGTTTACTCTCGCGAGTTTATTGGTCTCATGTTTCACAGTAATAGAGCTACGCTTTGAAATTTCCCAAGGTGAAATGCGCCACTAAAATAGACCTTTGGTGAAAATTTGTTATTGGTACGTGCAGGCGCCGAGTTTTTGGGACGATTTTAGAGTGACCTTTCACATTTTGGGAATAGTTCTTGTCAATGAAAATTTGCGAGCAGGTTGAACAAATAGCTCGCGATTCAAAAGAGCTTGCCTTTACTGTAACTTGGTCTCGAATATCTCCAAAATATACTGCCGATGCTGCATATAAAATGAATCCTAGTTCAATGTACCCATTGGACATTGGTCCAAAAGAGCTTCCATCGTGCCGTCAGTCACAACAGGCGCCACAGCGAAGTCCGTCGTCCGTCCATTCGGCAAAATTTACAAACGGACAAAGTCGTCCGAAGTTAACGCATTCATTGAAAACAAATGTACTTGTCGATCGCATTGGATAGAAGAAAAACAAACTGCGTTCAGACAGCCAACATGGCCAACATAGCTTGGAGCGGGCAAAACCGGAAGCAAGGCAGACAACCGAAAATGTTCGTCCTGCTTGTCGATAGATGGCACCCAGCATCTGCGGAAAAGGCCCATTAAAAGCTTGCCAAAGGGCAAAGCTACGTTCACGCGCAGGCAATCAAGCTTTGCGAGGTCAAGACTGAAAGAAATAGTTCCCTTTTATCCTTGAAATTTCACCACGACCAAGACGCTTCTGAATCATATCGGTCCATGCGAGTATATTTGGGACAGACTATAGGATCAGTACGCCTCTGTAAGGTCATGAACATTCCAACCGGATATTGTTTCACGACCCCTTTAATTTGTAAAACCGAAGGCCCTAGTTAAATCTTTAGCTTTGCTTTCCGTGCAGCGTACGTTTATGCTTTCTTGCACTGGTGACGTAAGCAAACTCAACAGGCTTGCAAAGACGGAAAGACCGAAAGTCGCTAGGGCCTTTCGGCAGTTCATATTTGTAAACAGTAAACTGGTCTATTGAGGCGGATGCAGGACTACTATCAGAAGCATGCTTTCAGAGTACTTTTGTATATTGCCGCCCGCAGGGCTGAAAAAGCAACGCTCGGTCACCGGCATCTAGAAGATTCGCATTCATTCTCGCTCCAGACGTAACTTTCCACCTGCTTTGTTGTTCTCGAAAGTGCCAGTTCATCCACGCTCCAAGCGCGCGACACTCGAGCCTTCTTTGCCGAACTTTCGAGATAGTGACGCACGGTAGATAAGCAGCTACCCGCGACCTTGTCGAGTCAGTCTCGCTCGCTCTCTCTGCTTCGCCGCCGAATCGCCGAATCGCTTTTCTGCTGCCTCGACGCTCTTTCCTTCCTTACTTTTTTTGGCACAAGTTCGCCTATTAAACTTTTATTTTTCAGTTCACTGCTCGTCTTCGTGTCACCTCCGTTCGTGACAATATAACAGCGATATCATGTAATCCGTGATAGATGCGTAATCCGATTCGGGCTGCAGAGAACAACGCAAACACGATGTCGAGAATGAAAGCGGTCGCTCACATTCAACGGAAGTCCCGCGGTCGCCGATGAGCAGTTCCTTGTCAAAACGCGTCCAACAAACATAGCACAATATTTCCATGGGCACCGACGAAAAAAAATGCCATTGGCCCATTACCAAATAGTTTACAGGGATGTATTCCGGCCGTTCACGACGAAAAACCACGGCATCCTGCTTTTCGTGCAATTTTCAACGGTTCTCCTGTTTTTCATGCATTGTACAAAAAGCAGGAGAACACTTGGCGGGCGAAAAACAGGAGAACACTTGGCTTGGCCGTTTGCCAGCCCCGCAATGCGAGCTATGTACTCGCGGCGGGCGCAATCCGATTGCGGGAGAAGCGACCGGCGTGGCGGCGCCCGTGTGAGCGGCCGCGCTTCGTTCGCTATATCGAGTGCCCCCTCCATGGGAATTCGATACAGAAAAACAACGCTCCTATACTATTACATGTGGTTTTCAAGGGGATGTTTGAACTGTTCGATATAAACAGTAATTCGAAATACCCGGGTGTGATATAACCGGGTTCGACTGTATAGAGGAGGCTATGGTCAAAGCTAAGACGCTGAGAGCATGACACAAGAGACGTGGTTTCAAACGTTCCAAAGAAAAACCGAAAAAAAGCGTCGGGACGCAAGATATTTTGGTGTCACCATGCAGAGATAAGAATCGCTTACCCTAGCGGGGGTGTCATGAATCCGGCACTTTCGATTGTCTTACGGGAATGTTCAGAACTACACAAAGATAAAATACTAGCGGAGGTGTTAAAAGTAGTGCGAGGCCCAGTAAGGTGAGTTTGTACTACCCGAAATGTGGGCGCCAGAGTTTGTTCAAAGCTTGAGTGCAGGAGGTCTTTCTCGGGCAAAAAGTAATCAGATTCCATTTTGCTTAATATTGTGTTTTTCTTTTTTTTTTAACGTCAGATTTGAGGCGGTCAAGAAATAGAAATACCTCGTCGGCATATCCGATTCACAAACAACAGACTTGACACTCAACCAAAAACGACGTCGCGTACGGTATCTTAGGGTGGCCGGCGCGACCCATTCCCTTCTTCACAGATATTGGCTGGACCAAAATGGTATCGGCACAATCTTTCCGATTTAAGGCCAATATCGGCGCAATACTGTGTGCAGCCTGGGCTGTACATTTCCACGCCTTCGTTCACCTTTTCCGAGCGGAGATGACTTTTTTTAATTGAAGTTGAACTGATGCATGCGCGACGTGTCGGACAGAGAGTTCAGTCGAAGTTGCAAAAACTATTATTTAGCATCTCCTAATTATACGCATGTTCGTGTGGTGATTAATTGTATACTCGATATTTGTACCGCCGTACATCAGCAACAGTTTCACCAAAGCAATAAACATGAACGATATGAAATCTTGGGTGTATTCGACTGCATCACCATTACGCCCCTTTCACACAGTTTGAATGAAGGGTATAATATTTGTACCCTTTTTACAAGATTTCAGATACCATCGCTACAAATTGGGCATATAAAGGGCGCGTAAGGGGTGTAAATGATCAGCACACCCTTCTTACATCGGCTATGAAATCATAGGTGTATTCGACCGCGTCACAATTAGACCCCTTTCACACCGTGTGAATGAAGGGCATAAATTTGTACCCTTTTTGCACGATTTCAGACACCATCGCCACAAACGGGGCGTATAAAGGGCGCGTAATGGATGTAAATGATCAGCACACCCTTCTTACACTCAGCGATAATCAGAAATCGTGTAAAAAGGGTGTAAGAAGGGTGTTTATTTTTCAACTTATACCCTTTTTACACGATTATGGGTGTTATATTGTTTAGTGTGTGCCCGTTTAACTTTTGAGTCCTAACCCCTTTGAAGGGTCCCTCTAACGATATTTGAACTTTCGCGATTTTTATGTTATTGCCTCATTAGTAGGTTGGGCTACCCAGGGAACACGTAGTAGCCTCAAAACATGCCTGCATCATATTTTAATTCGATCAGGCAACAGCGCAACATCTGGTGGCGTCCCGATGTGTTCAAGACGCGTAGTAGGTGACGTTTTATGGTCGACGTTGTGACTGGCAGCGTTGGCAAGAACCGTCAGAATTTCTTTCATGCAGGGTAAGTAAAGTGAATCACCTTTGAAGTACTACCGTTATTTTTTAAAGTAATTTTTATTTAACGAGACAGGCTAAAGAAATAAAAAAAAAGTTTCAAATGTGCAGAACTCAAAAAAAGAAAGAAACACACTTATCGAGGCTCTCCTTCCAACAACGGTGGCGGCTGGACCAGCGAATCGATTTTCCGGCCCTAGCGCGATTGCACCATCAGCCCCATTCGGGAATAGCTGTTCGGGATATCGGAACAAGGGAACCAGTACTGGGACGCTTATTTCTGCGATTTGGATCTGCTGCTCTTGCCGTGTGTCGTGTGTTAGCTGTTCTCACTAAAGTCAGTTCTCACCGGCTAGTTTGGTGTCCACAGAATTGCGTGCTCCAGTACTTGCGTGCTGACGCTACCCCTAGAAGTTTAGTAGGCCCAGCGAGCTTGAAGCTGGATGACGTGCCCAAGGTAGTGTTAATTTGTATTCAGGACGACCTCATGTATAAGCTATATGCATGATCGTGTGTTAGTCGTACGCACCGGCAGGCGTTCCCGCTCAAAACATCAAATGTCAGGTGTCAATTAGTCCAAACAAAAGCCGGCTGGCGGTTTTGGGCTGAGCGACTTCGACAAGCGGTATTGTGACCTTTTTCCACCGACATTTGTGTGACATTCGGCTAAAAATAAATGCTTATTTAAATTCGTTATTCCGTTATCTTTTTTTTTAATTTAATCACGGTGCAGTTAAGTCCTTAGCCGAATCGCTGCTTCGATTACACCGATCGCATTGGTACTGATCTGTGGAAGCGGAAAAAATGGGGAGCAGAGCACGCTAGACCGCGGTGAACTCAGTTTAGTCAGGTCCTTCTGAGCGCAGTGGGGCCTGCGGGCGCGGCCTTAGGGACAATGTCGGCCTGAATCTTTGCGATGCAAGCGGCTATGCGACGGTCCCGGCGCGGCAGCCATGAACCTA
Source organism: Ixodes persulcatus (assembly GCA_013358835.2). Classification (NCBI taxonomy): domain Eukaryota; kingdom Metazoa; phylum Arthropoda; class Arachnida; order Ixodida; family Ixodidae; genus Ixodes; species Ixodes persulcatus. Next base: position 9,688 of record JABSTQ010008470.1, on the reverse strand, counting down.
ATCCTACAACCAGTTGGCTAGCCGCTTCGCTCCTACCCTCAAATCAATGAATTGTTCATAATACCTCCATATCTATACGCGTTTGCTTATTTTTGTAATCTTAATTTGCTTAAAACTAGGGTTCCGCGTTTTCGGTTTCTTTTTTTTTTTTTTTCAAAATTCGCTGTACTTTTTTCAGTGTTTATTTTAAAATTCAATTTTGGTTTTTTTTCGTCGTATATTTATGCCCACAAAAGTTTATCGGCTTTTTTCGGTGAATATGAAATAAACACAAACGGACACCGGATCAGATGATCCTTGTACGTAGCTCTGATATTTGTGATCACTCAAAGAATAACGGCACAGATACATTGAAAAAGAAATGGACACTTTATTTGGCAAATGTGGGCAACTGTAAAAAAAAACAAAAAAAACAAAACACAGACGAACAAACAAGTCAGATTTGAAGCCTATGCCCCAAAAGCATAGAACTTCACCTTCTGTACATCAGGAATACGTGATCTCATTGTAGTACACACACATGTACTTCCCCAGGTTCTCCTCCTTGATCCGCACTCTTTCTTTCCTGTTAATATGACCCCGAGCTTCGAGAACGCCCTCTCAACGCTAACACGTGGACACTGGCAGGCTGAGGAGATGAAGCGCTGCCTGAGCCAAACTCGGCCAATCAACCAATTGTGATCGCCGAAAGAGACACGGTGCGACGTTTTGAAGCACAACAGAACATGCAGAGCTTGCACCAAGACAGTCTTCCTTACAACGAGTTTGAAAACACGCTCGTACATGGCGAAGTCATGAGGCAATTCGGACTTCACGTTCCGATCGATGGATGCGCACATTAAACCAAAACGTCGTGATGCCGTCCGTGTATGCCATACATTCGGACATGTTTAGATAGACATTAGGGAATTGTAGTAGATCGTTTTTCTCCTCCGCTACGGTATCCGTGAAGAAAACGCCGCAGCTGCGCATGCGCGCCGCCAGCCTTGTCTGCATATATCTGCACGGAGCGCTATCCGGGTGGCTGCGGAAACGGTCTACTACAATTCCCCACTGTCGTTCCACTTTTTCGCCACGGCTCTGCGGTACGACTGGAAGAAGGTCGAAGTGACCTTTTCCGGTTTAAACTGAATTTTATAAAATGGATTCGACGAACTTTTATCGGTCTTTATCGGTTTAAATTGAAAATGCCGAACCTAGAAAGCAACCTTTTTCAGTTAAAACCGAATTTCCAAAATATGGATTCGGCGTATACTTTTATTGGTTTTTATCGGTTTAAATCGAAAACTCCGAACCCTACTTATAATTTCCAAGATAAATGGCATTTCCAGAAGAAAAAAAAAAAAAGTTTTCCTCCGTGTTCTTACGTTCGATGACAACAGAATTGGATTGTGTGACCTAATCGGTCGATGGCACAATAAAACGAACCGACCCACTGACACAAGGTGATCCTTTCTTTTCTCTGAACACAACAACGACGTTGCGGACATTGAAGATTATAAGAATAATGTAATCTTGGAAGGCTTCCCGCTGTCTCTCTTCCTGTCGTCTGAAAGTTATCACCAGCCTTGTAGGTCTGCTGTGGCGGTCATCAACGACGCAGCAGTGTCGGTGGCAACGGAGTGTCGCAATGGGCACCGATGGCAGTTGGACAACGCCGTCCGGAAAAATCGTTGATGCAAAGTGAATCCGCGCAGCCAACGTCGCTGAGAGCACGATCACGGGTGTCATCGCCATTCCACGTTCAAACGGCTGCTTTGATTAGCATTTGCCCGTCACGCCATTCATTGGCCACAAACGCCAATTCAAGCATTCGTCGACGGATTTTTTGTCGAGGAGCGCATACGTCCGAGTGACTTTGTGCTCGTGTCCAATGCGTGAACTGGGGTTAGCTGACATGCTTGTGCACTGTGAAATAAATCAGAAAAGATAGAAAGCCTTCAAAGGAAAGCATTTTTAAATTTTCGTACTGAAAACCAGGCTTTTGGCTTTCTTCCTCCGTGTACTAGTTTTTTTTTCTGGCACTCGAAACGATATGCGATTAGTAAAATTCCACTTTATCTCAGCCTAAAATTAATTTCATGGTTTCTTTAAGAAAAGCAGGACAAGCCGCTCCCATAAAGCTCTCCATTCTCTACATTTTAGCAGGTCGGACGCTGTAGAGAAGGCAAGCAGGCTCGCCTCCTCTCCGTCTTTCGTTCTGCTAAAGAGGAAAGTAAAAGTACGTGTTGTTGGGATAGTTGGTGATGACAGTGATGAGGGAAAGAGTGTGGCTCTTTCTAGGAGGAGCTTTCCCTGCTTTCATTAGCAGCGAATGGTGTAGTAGAGAGGAAATATTTTTACTGCCCAGTGAGAAAGCAGTGTTGCTTTTTGATGCAGTTCATCTTGCGGTCTCTGGCGAATCCGGGTTTACAGACGCATGCGGTCGTCCTGCAGCGTCCTGGACACCAGGGCTTGTGGCACTCCGCGCCGGATGGGCAGAGGTGACTGGTGCAGCCGTAGATCTCGTTCATAGAAACGCACTCGTGACGTTGACCGAGAAGCTTGACCGGCACTAAAAGAGAAAAGGATGTTTCAATGCAGAATGGCATTCTTTCTCAAACTAACTTCTACTTAACACTGAAAAGTAAAGCGCTCCGCGGCAAGCCGGGGTCGAACTAAAAAAGTTAACCGGCTGCCAAACCCTGCGCGTCCAACTCCGCTGGCCTGAAACGAAATTTCGATTAAGAAAAACAACATCAAAAAAAAAAAAAAAAAAAAAAATGAAGAGGCAGAAGGGAGAGCTCTGAGGTGCAGTCAGCTGCGAAAGATTCGAAACTAAAAGAACAAGAAAACCAATAAACGGTGCAAAAGGAGGACGTGGCGACTATGACACAGCGTCGCGGGCCTTGAAGGCTGAGACTATAGAGTCAGCGTCCGCGGCATTCTTAATGAGACGCGAATCTGCGTATGACAATTTGGTCGACAGACCAAAATGCAAACGCAGTTTACTTTTTCTTTGCACTAGCCTTTTTCGGTAAAAGGTGCGCACAACAGACACAAATACGACGACTCCGGACTAAAAAAAGTTTTTTTTTTTTAAAATTAATTTTATGGTAGGAGTCTTAGGGGCAATGCAAGACGGCGGGACGAGGCGGACGAAGTAACCGAGACACCGCCGCATGCTGCAATTCGTCAAGGCCTGGCCGCTAACCAATCGCAACAAGCAACACTCTAAAAAAAAGAAAAGTTTTGTGCGTTTTTTTTTTGTGTGTGTATTACACGAGAAACCGAATCAGGTTAAAGAGTATGGCCTCCCAGCGAATGTCAGAGCTCAGAGCGTGACGTTCCAAAGCATGACGTTTCACTTGCTCACGATCCTTGCGTACATCGAATTTTCCAGATCGAATTAGCTTTGTCATTCTCTGGAATATTTCTCTTGTTCGACGTGATTAACTGCCTCCTGTTGTGAAGAAAAGTTATCTTACATTTTTTTAAAGTGTGTAAAAAAATGATGAGCCATTGCACTCTGTGAACGTGGATGACCAGCAAAGCTGTTTAGCACACGACACAGACCCGCCCCGAGGAGCCGGAGGAAACTAGACACGCGCGACGGGACCGCCACCCCGGGAGAGCGGAAGGAAAGGAAACTATATAGGCACGCAAGCGCTTGGAACGTCGACAAAGAGAGGGCGGTGCGGGCGTAGACATGGCCGACGCGGGTCGCACAGCGGCAAATATTTGAGAAACGTTTATTATCTACCTGAGAGTCTACTGACCTTGAAAATGGTGCCTATTGATAACTAATCTACTGAATAAACCAAAGAATCAAGGAGAATGCAGGGAATGGTGTTCCACGCGCCGCACATGCCGGTGTCGGCAGCAGCAGCTGTTCTACAGCAAAAGCCTAAAACAAAACGCATGTTGCACGCTGTTCGTCAACGCTTAAGTTTATTTTTGGTTATTTACTTCGAATCTTTTATACGGGAAAGGCTTCCGCGTGCGGCGGTGCGAGCATAGAGCTTTTAGTCACTGCACACGAAAAATCCACGGAACCCCGTAAACAGCTTCGCTTTAAAGGTCCGGTTCCTAGCGGAGCACTACTAATTTTTCCTTGAGATGGAAAGTTAATATATGTATAGGTGCATTTTAGATGAGATATAGGTCATATTATCAAGACGTGTATGTCTCAAACGCGAAAAGCATCGCTTCTCCCTCCGACAACCAAATATTGTAAGAGCGACTTCGCGCGGTATATGAACAAAGCGCAGCATTTTTTTCTTCGTGAGGCTACGAGTATATATACAGGGTGTGCGCGCCACTTCTGGCCGCCATGACAGGGGGAGAGAAATACTTCCGGTTCTCCTATCTTTATTTGTGTTTGTGCGGGTGCTCGACGACTCTTGGTTCACTAGTGAGCAATATTGTGAGAGCTACACCCTAGAAACGCCTCAGTGTCATGCTTTTAAGATGCCGATGCGTACCGGGACGCACAAAATGTCACGAGTAAAGTTATTGCGATTATCTCGAGACGAGGGACGCCACCGACGCCGCCGAGCCTGGGTGATCGAAGGACGACGGCATTGGCAGACAGGGCTAGCCGCTTCAATGGCCAACAGATGGCACAACGCGATAAACGCGAGAATGCAGCATTGGCGCTTGGGCCGACCATATCTGTACAACGATGGGCCATTACGGCACTTACGAATGCAATATATACGGTGCTTAGGGAAAGAAACGTTGAATACGAAAGCAAGCGGGTCAAAATACTAGAAAATTGTGCATTACTGAGACGCGCATCGCGATAAAGGAAGTGTAATAAAAACTTACTGAAAATTGTCTGCTCAAACCAAGACCCGGCTCGGAGACCCCTGTGGGGAGCTCGGCGTGTATCTTTGGCGCCTGGGGGGAGGTAGATGCTCATCGCCGATGCTTTGCCATTCCAGAAGTAGTTGGACACGTTTAGGAATTTGTAGGTTTTAAGTCGTTCTCAGGTAAATAAACCAGGCGAATAGAATAAGTAGCCCTAATGATGCGCCGACGATACCTTCGGCAGGTTTGTCATTTCTTTGAGGAACACGTGCTCTTTCTTTTCACTCAAGGGATCAGAAAGGTATATCGATATAAGCAAATTTCGAGAGGTACAGCAGTTAGTCCTCGCCGGTGAGATTTCTAAAGTGTGCGCTACTTGCCAAAAACAAAACAACAAAAAAAAAAAATAGCAAACCGGAAGTAACATACTCCCCGTGGAAAGTCAGTCGCAATTTGTTTGAGTCTACCTCCGCACACCCTGTACTGAAGTCCGCGCACTAGGAGCCAGGGGTTTCTCAAATGAAATGTTCCTAGCCGTATACTTTCAAAAGTGGCATGTCCATGCTAACATGTGTCATCCGATTTAACATGAAAAAAAAAAAATTCTTCGCCGGCTTTATTGGGCTCTTAAGCGGGTTTCACATGCAGCGGTTTTGGCCCTAGAGCGGCGCGATTTCTGCCGTCGCGGCGCTCTGGCCAGCACCAGCAGTTGTGCGGCACGAGCGCCGCGACGGCAGAAATCGCGCCGCTCTAGGGCCAAAATCGCTGCATGTGAACCAGGCTTTAGAGGCCGGTTCAGACATGCAGCGAAGTGCTAATGTAGCGCTTCTCACGTGTCGTCCGCTACTTATCGTCTGCTATGAGCAACAGTTTTGACGGTGCGATACAAAGCTGGTGAACGCTCCCGTCAGCACGCGCTTAGCGTGAGGTCAGCGCTATGCTTGTAGCGCTCCGCTGCATGTGTGAACAGGCCTTTACACTGTGTTCCACGTTGGTTCCACTAAAGCTCCTTCATGTTTTAAAAGTAGCGCAAGGTTCGTCGATGCCCAGTGCAACGTGCAGCCCTTGGGAAGACCGTGGCGGCACAGCGCAGCACTGAGCTGGATTTCAAACGCCATGTCCTTTCCAGAAGTGGCGCGCGGCACGTGTCTCGAGTATTTCCACAACAATGAATTCCGCCACCTCTGTCAGAATAGGGAGTATTCACTGGACGCCATATTTGTGGGTGCTGTTTAGAGAGCATGCTCAGAACGAGCTCACATCAATAGGCTGCTAAGACCGGCACTCTTGATGGTGCGGAATGCACGTTGCAAAAGAACTGTGGAAGCTCGCCATCAGCTCGCGCTCAGCATTCGCGCACACAGCTATGGCCGCCAGTGAATACTCTATTAGCCCCGTGCGCGACCGAAAGCGTCGCTGTGGTCGGCCTTCCACGATTGGCCGAACGCTGACTATGACGTCGGAAAGGGGATTTATCATCGCGGAAATAAGAGGAATGAAAGAACTTTACTTTTGACGGTGTTGGCAGTGTTCCTTTGAGAGCGCAATGATTTCAAGCTTCCACCATGCTAATAACAAACACCATCGAACTTGTTGTTTGCAAGGTAATGACGTCACAAAGGGGAACCACCGGAGGGCGCCACCAAAACTTCTCGCCGCTAATAGCGGCGAGATGTTTCGGTGGCGCCCTCGGTCGGTTACCTTTCGTGACGTCATTACCATGTGAACAACAAGTTCGATGGTGTTTGTAATGGGCATGGTGGAAGCCTGAAATCATAGCGCTCTCAAAGCAACACTGCCAACACCGTCAAAATTAAAGTTCTTACATTCCTCTTATTTCCGTCGATGAGACATCCTTTGCTGACGTCATAGTCAGAATTCGGCCAATTGTGGTGGGCCGACCACAGCGACGCTTTTGTTCGCTCACGTCGCCATAAAGGGGCTTTATGTTCCACAGTTCCGCTACTGTGTACTAGATAAAATACGGCGTAGTCAGAGCCGTGTATAGAGAGAGTTTGGTCCGCGGGCACGCCCTGGCTCCGCCGCGGGCAGAGCCAGGGCGTGCACCAGACTCGGAAAGAGAGCTTGGCATGCTCTCTTGACCAACCAGAAGCCGAAAAGAATCCCCTAGCGGTGGTAGCGAGAAATAGTTCTGATCACAGCTATATGTTCGTATATGGTTTTAACAAGCACGTAAGAGTGAAGTGTAGTAACTCTTTGTGGTTGAAAATAGGGTGCACGTGATGTTTCGAATATGATCATGCAGAAAGATGTAAGAAACGAATGCGCCGCTAAACTCTGTTTTGCTCGGACACAGTGTGACCGCTTGGACGGCATATTTCCGGCCCTCGGCGCTTGGCGTAAGGATTATGTCGATCGTTCCGCTAGTCACACTCTTCCACCATCATTTTGGATGAGCGTGATTGAAACATCACGTGTACCATATTTTCAGTCACCAAGAGCTACTCCGATGCACCTGTCAGGTTTGTTTCTCGCGACCACCGCCAGGGTATTATTTCCGGCTTCTGGTTGGTCACATTCGAATTTCTGAAGACGCCCTGGAACACGCCCAGCCCGCTTTCGGCCAGTGGCGCCTCCTCATTTGTCTCCTATACTTTCCAACGAATTGCCGAACTCTCTACATATACGGCTCTGGGCGTAGTGTTTGGACCGGCGTGACTCGACAATGGGAACTTGTGAGGATGCGCGTGTAGACAACAATCACGGCGCTGCAGTCGACGTCCGCACGTGCTGCCGCTCATGAGCGTGCACGCGGTGCACGCGCACAGCCGCCAACATACTGATCCTACTGCCGATGCTCCAGTTTCGACACCTATCGCGATCTAGGCCACACGCCTCACGCGAGCCGCTCGGGTCCCAACACTCACCCCGTATTCTAGTACACTGTAGTTCCGCATCATGTCCTGAAATATCTCTTTTTCTCTGAGAAAGTCGTAGTGCCGCTCTACCGTCCCAGGAGTCACGCTACAGAACATCCACTGCAACTCAAGGTGCCTGGCCTGGGGGTTAAAAAGTGAGCACTGCGGAGTGCCCCGGAATGAATGTAGCGAAACTGTTGCATCAACATTTTTCGTCAGTCGCTAAGCCTTTCGCACCCGTATACTGATGTTCATATTTTGGTCCACCGTGCTCTACATTCGCTTTCACCCTTCCGCGCGAATAATGGGCAGGCATGACATTCTATCTTGCACGAAACCCTCTGGACCCTCGCCTTACTTTCCGCTCAGCATAAAGGTTGCCAAGGCAACTTTCTCTTGACGACTGGTATGAAGTAACCGCCACCGTAAAGTCATTGTCAACACCTCAGTTTGTTTTTATGTATTAAAAAAAATAAAGAAGAAGCAATTTTGCTATGGGTGGCATATCTCACTCAATGTCTTCATCTCATCGATAACAGGAACTTGGGGGTTCTATTAGCTATGGCGCCAAAGGGGTTTATATACGATACATCCTGCGGGAGTGTCGTCCGCAACTAACGCGCCAACCGACAGGTTCTACGGAGCACCTTACAACAAATGTTTAACGTGATTAGAAACATATTTTTAACGTGATTAGAACACAGCTGACCAATCAGCAAAAGCATCCAGGCCTCCAGTGGTATTGGAAGGGGAGACTGGCGAAGGGGTAAAGAAGGGGAGAGATTTTTCATTGCTCGTAACGTAAATTATTTATACATAAAAGAAAGTAGTAAATTTTCTAATGCATTTTCATTACGAGACGAGGGGAAACTTGGTCACCATGCGTGTATTAAGTCACCTCTGATTTCAGTAATTGTCGACTCTGATGCGGCCCCGAGCAACAGGACCACCGCCACGACGAAGGTTGCGTAGACCCTCATCATACACTCCGGGAATCCAAGAATATCAACGTGCTTCTACGTTAAAGGACACTTTCACCTTGAGCCACTATGTATGAATATTTGGTTAATTTACGGAGATCTCTCAGGAAAGAGGATTCTTGTCTTAAAACCTTACCGACCCCTCGGCACAAAGCGTACAAACGATGGCATTGCGTTAACGCTTTTAGGAACAAAACACTAATCGTGCGCCTTCCTGCGGTTTTAGCTTAGCTAATGAATTCAAAGTATTTTTTATCTAACCTATTCAAACGCTGAAGAGAGGAGAACAGGTGGTTATCTGCTCCATTTCCCGTGCTGTTCTTTTGTGTTAACTGCTGCTCCGTTTGGAGGGTAGCAGGCAATAAATCGCTAGCTATAGTGTTCTCTAGTAATACGTTTAGAAAGCGGCTTGACAGGTGTTTCATAATTCAAACTGAGTACCAAACAGCCCCGTTTGATTCTCCTAAAAAGCGGGTCTCCTCTTTACATTTCGAGACCATTTCGTATTCATCTGCCCATTGAGTGACCACCTTTCAGTTAAATCGTTGGAGACACGTTGCATTTTTGGCCAATCAGGTTATATGCTTTTTTTTGTAAGATTCTCATTTATGAGCAGATCTTTGAAATATGCACAGTATCCATGTGGATACCTGTTGAACAATTAGTGTTTCTCAATATGTTGCGGTTTTAACACATGGATTGCAAACATGAGATAATATATGAGATTGCTTGGGCACTGTTTCTTGGGAACTGCACTTTGATCGGGTCACTCCTGTTTCGCCGGAACAAAAGTATTGGTTTTGTTCTCTGGGCAATCTGTTCTCTACCGGAGCCTTTGAAGTGTTCACCACCTGCATGAGCTTTTGAAGTGTGTTTTTAAGCGCGCCCCCGGGTGATACTAGAACCTCGGATCTCGCGCATAAAACCATGCTTCAAAAGCTCGGGTAGTTTGGTATGCGGAACACGGTAACGGTTTGTTAAAAGTCGCCATTGTCACGCCACCGCGAAGAGACTTATTTATCATGACGATTTTGCGAC
>JABSTQ010008469.1:0-36375 GCA_013358835.2 Ixodes persulcatus | reverse complement strand
CCTGACCATAGCAACCGACGCTCCACTCCAAGGCAAAGAGTTAACCTTTAAAAGACGAGCTCTCTGTTGTAAACGGTGTCTTGATGAAAGAAGCTAAAGTTGTTATCCCCCTGGCCCTCAGACCAGGGATGCTGAGACGCTTGCACAGCGGCCACCTTGGCATCATCAAGTGCAAAGCACGGGCCAGACAACTAATGTTCTGGCCCAGAATGAAACACATACATTACAGCGATGATCGACCGATGTGGAACCTGCAAACAATATGCCTATCGCCAGCAGGAAGAGCCTCTTCAGTTACGAGAGACGCCCACTACAACCTTGGGCACGAATTGGTGCAGACCTGTGCATGTATGCTGGGAAATCATACCTGGTTCTCTACGATGCTTACTCAAACTTTCCCGAGGTCGCCGAACTACGAGACACGAGCTCAAAAACTGTAATCGAAGTCATGGCAAGTATGTTTTCTCGTCATGGACTTCCTCTCGAGGTTGGTACAGACGGCGGGCCGCAGTTCGCAGCAAGAGAGTTTACCGAGTTCGCAGCAAAATATGACTTCAAACATGTGGGGTCTAGTCCACGCTTCCAAGGTCGAATGGACTTGCAGAGAAAGGCGTGCAAGTTGTGAAAAGAGTGCTCAAAAAGTGTGCACATTCTGGGCAAGACTTCTGGTTAGGGTTACTAACCTACAGGGCCACGCCACTAGAATGCGGATCAGCTCCAGTAGAGCTATTGATGAGAAGGAAAGCGCGTACACTCCTGCCAGATTTTGTGTCCTCCACCAGCTAGGCCAGTGTTAAAACACAAACAAGACATGAAACGAGGCCAAGCGCCATTCCAGTTAGAAGAGGGAGAGTGTACGAGTTCGAGATGATAAAGATAAAGGATGGTCAACGAAAGCACAAGTGATCTGTGACAAGGGCCCGAGGTCGTACAAGATACAAACTGAGAGGGGTACCCACATACGAAGGAACCGGCAACACCTACTGAAGTCATCGGAGACATTCGATTCTTACGATGAGGTAAGGTCCGAGGCATACGACAGTGGAGACGAAGATATAAAAAGCCCTGAAACACAAGCGCCAACGGTCTCTGACTCCAGTCAAGACATATCAGCCCTGGTACAATTCAGCTTGCTAATGAAAATCAAGCTTGTCAACAGAGAATTCTACCTCTGATCGTACCTCGTCAGTCTACTTGGGCAGTTCGTGTACCGAAACGGTTAACGTATGATGAGAATTTCAGTCAAGTTTGCGAGTGATGTGAAATAGGCAAATAACATTACAGTGTATATAGTTGTATATATTGTATGTACAGCTTACAGTGTTTATAGTTGTATATACTCGTATGTAGATATTGTACATATTTTACAGATTGTACATATTGTTTCTGTTTTTGAACTTTTCAAGAAGAGAAGGTGTATCGGCTATAGAGCTAGCTTAGCGCGCACGAGCTAAGCGAAGACGAGGAAATAAAAGTGACGGAAGCGCGCGGCCGGCTCATAAGCGTTCTGAAGCAAAGTGTCCTCTTGATTTGTGCCTACTTGGCACGATACACTGCCCGGCGTCGAAGAACCGTACGCCTGTCATTCCGCAATTTTTGGCCTTTCAGCTTGCGGTTGACTCGTGTCTTAGTTACGCTGATCCGTTCCGCGTAACCCTCCACGCCAGTTATCTCTTCATCTAACGCATCATATTCGACAGATAGCTCGATTTTCTTGTCCAGTCCTTCCAGGAAAGCCTCCTTAAGTAGAAGAATATCAAACTTTTTTCGAGCTCACCGATGTCGGTTGGATCCGTGGCCAGCAGGGACGCTAATCTCGTTGATGATCTTTGTTGTGGCGGCTCGCAGGGTAGTCCTCTTTCGCTTCAGGCGGTCGGCGCCCTCCCTGGCTTGTAGTAGGCATAATCTGGCCATTAATTCCCGGGTTTAGGCACCAAAAACTAATAATTACTAGCTTTATTGTTTTCCTACCAGACCATGACTAGCTATCTTTAGCTCGTCGGAAGTCAGGAAAGCTCAAAAACACACATCTTTTCGGCTTCGACTCACAGAGAAGACCCCTTTATTTTCTCAAACTTCAACAATACTGGCGGAAAAGGAAAGGGAAACCCCGTAGAGGCAAGCGCCCGGAGCAGCTCAAGGCCGCCCGGAAAGGACTGGGGACGAGGGGGACACTTCTTGAGCACGAAGGCGCCCGCCACGGGGTCTCCGGCGACCACGAAGACGGAGGAAACGATGCACCGCGTATGGCAAGGGGGCGCCACACAAACTAATCAAAACACGCTCGTGGACCGGGGGAAAGGTCAACAAAAATACAACACTAGTGTCACATCAAACTGCGTGGTGTGCACACCAGGCTGCCTGGTGGGCACATGAGCCCGTGTGGCGTGACACCAGACTCTCTTGGTGTGGCCACCAGGGCCCGTTTTCTCGAACACGAACCGTGGTTTAAAGTTAACTTATTGTCCCTAGAAGGGGGAATTCTAGGTCACGTGACTGGGAGAGCTGGGGCGCCGAGGGAGGAGCAGTACCTACAAGCAAAATGGCCGCGACGTCGCTTAATGAGGGCTAATAGTTCTGCTAGGTTCTGCTGAACATTCATTTCGATCCGGCTGTTATATTAATGACGCACCATCAACCCATTAGCACGTCAAGCAAAGCGGTAGTTCAGAGGGACTACTAAACTAACCGACGGCAGCATTCCGCGAACGCATCACTCTTGAGCACTCCGGGATCCAAGACATATGACGGTACATAAGCCTTGCAAGTGTTTTTATGGTGAGTAAAAAAAATGTTTTTGCGAACAAGTGTTGGTATATATTTATACTAACACGTTTAATTTGTTACACTATGCACGCCAACTCGCGAGCAGCGATTACTTTGTGGAGAAAGGGGGTTATCATCGATAAAGTCTTCGTTCCGGGTGAACAGCTGGGACATTGTACTGTTTTTTGTTCGCAGTGCGCCGACAGTATGCCGACACCATCGAGGTTTCTACATATCCCCGGTGGCCAGCAATCCAACGGTGACGAGAATCTTAGCTTGTGGAGACTCAAGAACAGACAACCATTTCGCTGGTGTCCACACCCGTTCTAACCCGCGCTCGTCCTGAGCGCGCGCTAGCTTCACCCGCCTCACGAGCCATCTTTATTCTCTTCCTTTTAAATCCCCACAAGCTTTACGCTGAAGCAGTGCCGCTGCGTCTGGTTCTGACCGTGACGGTCGGTCGATGCATCCACCAATGGGAAAGGTACAAGCGCGGTATACGAATCAACCTTGCCGATGTCGTCTGCAGGAGTTGCAGAAACGAGAAATAAACAAATCGTTTCCGTTATCAAAGTACAAATAGGTCCGCAAATCACTTTGTTAGTAAGTCCGCAGTCGGTTGGTGGGCTAATCGGTGGATCGGTTGGGCAAACGGAAGAGGGGCAAACGGATCGCAGAAATGTGCGTCGCAAGGAACAAAAACGAGACTACAGACACGGGAAAGCTGTGCGTTTTTTATGGCTAAACATATTGAAGGAAATGTTTCTTACATTTTCGAATATTCGTCGACAAACTCTAGCATAGTAGCTAAAATTTCTTCGTACCATCTGAAGCAAATACATTGATCTTCAAGTACAACATTACTATACTTTGACTTAAAATACCATACTAGATCGATAACAACCAGCGGAACAAGAGGATAAACAAAATGACTGGCCTGTTTCACCGATGGATGACGCATCTTACTGCCCAATCAGAAATAATTATTGTTGTTCTATATCCAGCCGTTTATTACAGTGCCTAGGTACTTTTTCCTTCTTAGGCACTGTGGTTTACCAAAATGGGTTTACCATCGCTTCGAGAAAACCGGCCCAGGCTGGTGTGCGGGTATACCAACATTTCTGGTTAGCACACCAGGCTGGTGTGCTCGATACACCAGCATTGCTGGTGGGCACACCAGGCTGGTGTGCTTGATACACCAGCATTACCGGATCTTGTGGTGTCACACCAGGATTGCCTGGTGTATTTTTCATTAGGGTTCGTATCGAAATTAGCCGTACCGCAGTGACTCCTTGACCAGACAGTCATTCCAAGATCTCCTGGTCACTGGACCCAAGTAGGTCGTCTTCAAAAATAACTCCATGACAAGAATTTAATGTAGGGTGTGGGGTGACAGACACCTTGTAGCCTGAGATATCGTTCAGCTCAAGGAAGACATCACTTTGGAAGCCGTTTTCAACCTCCACTAGTAGGTCACAAGATGACAAGTTTTTGGCTTTGAATTTCCTGCCGATTGGGTTTTTAAGATTTTTGAATCAGGAATGGTGGGAGCTTAGCAAAGTTTTTCCAGCTTGTCCGCAATGCACCACAAAGAAACGAGTGAAACTATTCTAGACATGTGCTGAGATATCTGGTATTTTGCTTTTGTCCAGCACCTCAAGGGACGATCAGGTTTATTGGTTTGCTTGTGACCCATAAAAAATTAGGTCTTCGGTGTCTTGGGCGCAACACCAACCATCGAGCCCAACAAGGGGATAGGCAGCACCTCATAAAAACACTTAGCTTTGCTGAGAATGCTACTCACCAGCGCCAGCCCAAACACTATAGCCGAGTGTGGTTCTAGATATAAAAAAATATATTGCCACCCAAGCTTGGCCCTTGCCGAAAAGAAGAAAAGAAGGCGAAAAAATCCTAATGAAAAATGCACCAGGCAATCCTGGTGTGACATCAGAAAATCCTGGTGTTACACCAAAAGATCTGGTGTACCCACGAGCAATGCTGGTGTATTGAGCACACCAGCCTGGTGTGCCCACCAGCAATGCTGGTGTATCGAACACACCAGTCTGTTGTGCCCACCAGAAATGCTGGCATACTTGCACAACAGCCTGGTGGTCACATCAAGAGAGTCTGGTGTCCCACCAAACGGGCTCATGTGCCCACCAGGCAGCCTGGTGCGCTCACCACGCAGTTTGATGTGACACCAGTGTTGTATTTTTGTTGACTTTTCACCCCGTCCGCGAGCGTTTTTTATTATTAGTTTGAGTGCCCCCCTTCCCCCGACGTGGTGCCTCGTTTCTTCCCGTCTTGGTGGTCGCCGGAGACCCCGCGGTGGGCTCCTTTGTGCTCAAAAAGTGTCCCCCTCGTCCCCAGCACTTTCCCGGGCGGCCTTGAGCAGCTTGAGGCGCTCGCCTCTTCGGGGGTTTCCCTTTCCCTTTCTGCCAGTATTCTTCTTGAAGTTTGAGAAAATAAAGGAGTCTTCTCTGTGGGTGAAAGCCAAAAATATGTGTGTTGGTGCGCTTTCCTGACTTCCGACGAGATTGGTCTGGTAGCAGAACAACAAAGAAACTAGTAATTATTACAGTTTTTGGTGCTGAAATCCGGGAATTAACGGCCAGATCATGCCTACTACGAGCCAGGAGGGCGTCGACCGCCTGAAGCAATAGAGGACTTCCCTGCACGCCGCCACAACAAATATCATGAACGAGATTGGTGCCCTGCTGGCCACGGATCCAACCGACATCGGGGAGCTCGAAGCAAGATTTGATATTCTTGCTTCGAGCTTCCTCTGTCGAATATGATGCCCTTGAAGAGGAGATAGCTGGCGCGGAGTGGTACACGGAACGGATCAGCGTAACTAAGACATGAGTCAATTCCAAAAGCTGAAAGGTCAAGAATTGCGGAACGACAGGGCGTCCGGTTCTTCGACGCAGGGCAGTGGCTCCGACAAGCTCCAGTTGATCACGCCCAACTCCCTACAACAGTAAAGCTTCCGAAGCTTTACTTTTGTGCTTTTTCGAATAAAGTAATTGCGACAGCAGCGTTGTTGTCAAGCTTATCATTGTACCGTTTTTGTGAGTCAAGCAAAACCCCAGTCAACAGGTACTCTGGTATCACAGTATAACAAAACCTGATGTCACACTAGAACACCAGATTGCTGGCGTCACACCATAACACCACAATTGTGGTGTCACACCAGCATAACAGATTTATGGTGTCACATCATAACACCAGATTGCTGGTGTGAAAATGTCCCAAATCACATCTGTAGAAAAGTCTGGTGTCACGTCAAGTCACACCAGCCTTCGGCGTGGTGTATTTTTCACGAGGGGTAAGATAGGAAAAAAAGTGAAATTTAATAGGGTACAGTAGAAGAAGAGGCGACAGACTGGATCATCCTGACCGAGCTATACCAGGACTCTCGTTTACAAGAAGCGGGGGCCAAATAGGTGTATTGCCTCTCCCGGGGGGCCCTGAAGGGTCCAAACCTACCCCGGGCTCGGCTCAACCACCATGATTCTCTTTTCACCGGACACGAAAATCCCATGCACAGCCAGACGTGCATGGATGAACCTAGATGGAACGGGGTCCGTGGTGACGCCACTCACCAAACACCTACTGACGCAGTTGCCCCCTGTGGGGTTTCTAAACGAACATCCACAAATATGGTATTAATATTGTGTGTTTGTTTCAATAAGCCTTCATTTGAGATTGCATTTCGTCTTGCCTACTTCCTTGTTCCTATTTATTGGGAGCTTTTCGTTTAGCACGCGTGACTATTTGTACCAAAGTGACGTACGAAAACAAGCACCCCTCTTACGCAGACAGCTAAAATGGTTTCTGCTTAATACACCCAAATTGGTTTCAAAATGCTATGGAATTTTTGTCTGGTATGTTATTCGGTTTATACGAAACGCCTATGCGGACTCTACGGTGCGCGCTTGAGCATTTATCGTTCATTCAGTCCATATTTTGCGAAATGACACCTTAGTGGCTGCGATGTCACACCTCACAGGTGCTTCACCTCACGGGTTGCGTAAGTGTTTTTTACTGTCTTATTTCGTTAACTTTAATTCATCATGACAGCAAAATAGAGTATTGGCCTTTTACATTTTACTGTGTTTTTCTCCCTGGCATAGGCATTTTTGGGGGCTCGTCAACGCTCTTTTGAGTGCCTCGGCATCTCGGTTTAAAAAAGAGAAGTGTCAGCAATGGCGGTTGTAACCTGGCAAGGGTGTAAAGCGTCTATCGAAGGTATTCACTGGACGCCATTTGGAGAAACGGTATTATATCCTATCAGTTGTCAAGCTCCACACAAGAGCATCGTTCGAAAACGGTGTTTCTCTGTTGTCTGCACGCGAGCAGGTACGGGCGGATAACGTTCCTAGCGCCATCAGCGGCAAAGCCTCTACAAGCAATGAAGAAAGACCGTTTTTCAATTACCGTCTTTTTTTGCGCAAAAGTTATAGCACACTTTTAGTTTAACATGAAAAAAACACACACAATAAAATCCCTTTCCATCGCAGACGATGTATTTGCGACGTTCCACTAGTTTCGCCACCTCTCTCCATGAGTTCGGCTGATAGCGTAACAAACGCCACCGAGCGGACACGCCACGACAGGGTGCCAAGCGTTTTATTTTTTTTTTTAATTTTGTAAACATGTTACAAAAACATACGAACAGTGCTGGGAACCAGCCAAAAGCTAGTTTGTGATCCAAAACAAGAAATAGGTTTTTGAATGCGAGAAACAACATGCAGAACATAATATGCAAGTGACATCACACAAATTGGTGGAAAGTGTTCATGTCAGGTGCTAACCTAAGCCGCAAATTTAATGCCCAGCAATACCTTCCCGAACTGAAATGTAAAAAGCGCCGAAGTCGTGTTTTCGCCAATAGAGTCGCGAAGTGTACGGCGGTAATATCACAGTGAAGTTCATCGAAAATCCTTTTAAAAAACATCGGTTTTTGTTTTTGTAATTGTGCGTGGCGGAACAGCCTTCAAAAGGAGTGGCATGCGTCTTGACACGACCATGCTGATAAGAGTATCATGAGAAGACCTCACACGAACGGTTATGAAACGAGAACCCTTTCTGAAGTCCCCTACTTGCTGCATGCACCCGCGGCGTCATTATTGTGGAAGGCGGTTCCTTGCACTCACCTCTCACAAAGGCGATTTCCCCGTCTTGGTGCGCCATCTTGGACAACGCGGTTGCAGAGATGGCAACAGGCATGGACATTCTCTGGTTCCCCAGCAGGGTAACTTCCAGCTTTCTCTCCGCTACATTGCGGAGTACTCTCGGCCGTAGTCGCAACCTGTGCACGTGCACGAAATATAGCTTTTTAGGTCCCGTAGCTCACAGCCCATGGGCCATGTACCGATTGCGTTGCAGAAAAAAAGAGTATTTTGACTATTGCGATTCGTATCTTGAAGTGATTGGTCTACCGCGCGCTGTACGGTAAGCGTAACCGCGGTGTATAGTAAGTAAACAGGCCCATTTTGGCAGTCTTATTGGCGAGTTTTTATAAAAGTACCGTGTCCTGGATCACGGGAGGAGATATAGAAAAAGGAGGAGAGCAGTTCGTAGCGGATCCATGCGCTAGCCTTTATTCAGCTCTCAAATTTGCATACACTTAGCGGCTAACAAAATCTAGGAGCCTGTTGAAGGCTGGGGCGTGAATCCCCGGGTGTGTTTACTTAAAAAAACACACAGAAACGAAGAAAAAGAATTGAATGACATAGATGAGACTTTTTATATTATTTTTACCAAAAACGTTTTTTTCACCCAACATGTACACTTTTAGACAAAATTTAGACGGAGGTCACGGCCCGCTCTAAGCCCCGCCCACTATTACTGGATTGGCTTGGCTGCTCGGCCGAACACGCTCGCAAGCCTAGTGTCTCCCTTTCGCATGGTGGTATGAAGCTTCTGGCGGCAGCATGACGCCACCCGTGTTGAAGTCGAGGGAGACTTCCGGTTTGCAGGGACTCGCCTCCAACGATGACCAAAAACGAACAAAACCAAAAGACGCTATTGGACGGAAAGGACACCCTTGGGTGTCCTTGGGGCGTTCCCGCTGACAGCTGCCGACAGCGATCTCAACTTCCGGCTCCACTTATGGTTTTCTTGCTTGTCTGGCTTGAGCCTGTATGCTACCTCCTCTTCGTACCTTCATGCCCTTTCACGACATCCGTTGCGTCTACTGGTTTTCCCGCTCATTTTAATCCAAACGGCGTCCAATTTAATTCAAGTGCCATCGAATTTATTTCAAGCGCCTTCAATTTAACTCAAGCACAATTCAATTAGAGCGCAGCTCTTAGGCGCCCGTTTCCGGCTTGAGCGGCGTCGCCGTCGCCGTCGCCGTCGGCGTAACCGCGCGATGACGATTACGATGAAGATGACCTCATCCCGATGACGTCATCAGGGACAATGACGATGACGCTAAATTTCCCGCTAGATTTAGGGGAAGAAATTGCCCGCTAAATTCCCGCCAAATTTCCACGCGATGCTCTCACCAAACATGTGCATTTTCTGCGACTCGCGTTAAGGGGTATTCACACGAGGGAGAAATCCCGGGGATTTCTCCCCGGCACGCGCATCCCACGACGAAAACGTCAGGCTTTGCGATGTGCAAAAGCCTCGCGTTTTCATCTCGTGAGGCGCGCGTGCCGGGTAGAAATCCCCGGGATTTCTCCCTCGTGTGAATACCCCTTACAGCACACGTGGGGGACTTTCCATCTTCTCCCCTCAGTACCCTTCCTTCCTCCTCCTCAAGAGCTGCGCTCTAATTCGGCGTTACAGGGGATTGTAAACGTCTTTCATTTTTTTTTAATCCCGGTGCTACCCAATTTAATCCCGGAGTCAGTCAATTTGATCCACAATATATACATGCACGTATTCGTCGTTAGTGGTCGTGTTTCTCCTTGCACTGTTGTTCACATAGAGTAATATTACAGCGAAGCTGTTTATGGCTAGGGTTCCGTGGATTTTTTGTGTGCGTCAACAAATACTCAGGTCCCGAATTTGATGCAAATTAACTTCATTCTATGCAAAAGCTTATACGTTTCATCACTTAGATTTGCATTTTCAGTTGACTAGTTATCAATAGGCACCCTTTTCAGTATTAGTAGACTCTCAGGTAGGTAATAAAAGGTTCTCAAAGATTTGCCGCTGTGCGACCAGCGTCGGCCATGTCTACGCTCGCACCACCCTCTCTTTGTTGTCGTTCCAAGCGCTTGCGTGCCTAGTTTCCTTTCCTTCCGCTCTCCCGGGGTGGCGGTCCCGTCGCGCCTGTCTACTTTCCGTCGGGTGGAGGTCCCGTTGCGCGTGTCCAGTTTCCTCTGGCTCCTCAGGGCGGCGATAGTCGTCCACGCGAATCTATAGAAATAAATGTGTTCGTACCTTTGTTTAAAATCCTGTGTGACGTCTGTGTCATGTGCGAAACAGCTTCGCTGGTCATCCACCTTCACAGAGTGGTGGATGACCAGCGTGGGATGGCTCATGATTGTTCCTTTATAGAACTAGATTTTGTTGCCGACAACTGATATTTTCATCACTCTTACGATCTCTCGGAGTTATTAGTCGCACGATTGACGAGCCTTAATATGTTCATTTCTCTGTTTCTAACATGAAGTTATTAGTTGTGCACTCGACTTTATTTTAGCTGAATTGGCGTTCTGTTTACTCTTTCATATTACCTCGAGTTATTATTGACACAGTTCGGGTTATATAAGTACAATTGCAATTTGTGATTACTCTTTTGATTACTTTGCGTTGTTATTGACACAGATGGCTTCATTTAAAGCTTAGTTGACGTATGGCTTCCGCTTCTAATTATTTCGACCTATTAATACCACAATCGATATAATAAAAACACTACAAACATGTTCGATCGTTCTCTCGATTACTTAAGGAAATATTCACAAAATTATAACTAGGTAGAAGCTCGTTTGACCTGATTACTTTTTGGTTATATAGCTATTATTAACGCAAATAACTTCATAGAAGCAACATTTCGTTACTCAGGCGATTAGTTTGAATTATTGACAAACGCGACCTCAAATAAATTGAAGCTAAGATTTGGATTACTCCTTTTATTACTCTTTGTTACTATTCACCCAATTGACTTCAAAACAACTCAATTATTTAGTGGCTACTTTTTAACATTCCCCGATATATATAAACATTTAACTGAGTTTAAATAAGCATTATTGACATCTTGATTGCGTCGAGCTACTAGGATCCGTTTGGCTTTATATTGGCCTATTTGACAGATTACAGACTCTTTTTATTCCTTTGATCTTTTATACAGCCAAGCACGGGAGAGGGGGGGGGGTTCGCGCCGGGCCACCGCCCCGGGTGCCGCTGACCCCAGTGAAACCACTGCAACCAAGTGATATATTTTCAGCTCAATTTCCTTTCTTATCACTTTTGATTACTTCAATTTACTATTGACCCAATAGAGTTTGATTCGGCCTAATAGAAATCATAATCAGTGATTACTTTCAGGAAATAATGTACTAATTGATTTATTATGAGCACGGGTCCCGCTATGATTACTATTTTGTTACTTCCAGTCACTATTGATTAATTTTGCCAAACTCACATATTGATGACATTTGATTAACTGAAGCTAATATTTAACCGATTGACTTGTTATCACCTTAATTGGTGTTATGATTACTATTTTGATTATTTCGAGTTACTTATAAGTCAATAAACTTCATATCAACCTAATTAACATCTTGCCGACTCTCTTGAATACTTCGAGTTGTTATAGCACCGATTGATCTATTATGAGCTCAATTCACATTATTATTACCCTTGGCTAACTTCGCGTTACTCTTGATATAACTGACTTTAATTCAATATTTTATCTCTTCTCATTACTTAATTACTTTACATTCGAACTAATTTGCTTCGACCTAATTGACATTTAGATCTCTTTTTATTATTTATTACATTACTTAATTGACATTATGATTACCCTTTTGATTACTTTTAGTTACCATTGACCCGACTTTAATTTAACCTAATTGATATATTTGTGACTCCTTTAATTACTTCAAGTTAATATACAACCAGTGGATCGATTATGAGCTCAATTCTTTTAATATTACTCCATAGATTACTTCGAATTTCGTTTCATTCAATGAACTTTAATTCGGCCTACTTAACATTGTGATCACTTTTGATTAGGTTTTTATTTATTTATTTATTTATTTATTTATTTATTTATTTATTTATACGTAATTCACATTGATTACTTTTGATTACTTCGGGTTATTAGACCCAATGGACTTTTATTAGGCCTATTTGACATTTTGGTGACTTTTTATTAATTCGGGTTATTAAACCCCCAACTGCTCCGTTATGACTTCAATTCATATTAATATTACTTTTTTGATTACTTCGAGTTACGTTTCACACAATGTAATTTATTTCGGCCTAATTCACATCGGGATTACTCTTTTTATTACTTTGAGGTAATATTCAATCAGGTTCTTAAATGAGTTAAATTGACAGCTCTTCTGATTACATTGAGTTCCTATTGACCAAATAAACTTTATTACGGCCTAATTGACATGTTGGTGACTCTCTTCATTACTTCTAGTTAATATATACCACAATTTATTCTATTGCGAGCTCAATTTACATTATTACCCCCTTGATTACTTATACTTACTTTTGACCCAATGGACTTTAATTCGGCCTTATTGTCATTGGGATGACTCTTGGTTACTTGGGTTAATGTTCAACCAAATGAATTATTATGAAACTAATTCACATCATGATTACTTGTTTGATTACTTTGAGACTTAGTTACTATTGACCAAATGAACCTTAATTAGGCTTAATGGACATTTAGGCGATTTGATTATTTCGTCTTATTAGACAACCAATTGATATATTATCAGCTCAATTAACATCATTAGTACTCTTTTTATTACTTCGAGTTAATTTGACACAATGGACTTCAATTCGAACTAATTGACATTGTGACGACTTTTGGTTAGTTTGAGCTCATATTCATGCCACTGACCTATTATGAGCTCAACTGACATTATAATTACTTTTTTTATAACTTTTAGTTAATATTGCCCCAATATACTTTAATTCGGCCTAATTTACATTTATGTGACTCTCCTGATTAGTTCGAGGTATTATACCACCAATTGAACTATTATGAGCTCAGTTCACATTATTATTACTAGTTTAATTATTCGAGTTACTTCTCATCCAGTGGACTTCAGTTCGGCCTAATTGGCATTGCAATTGCTCTTTTGAATATTCTGAGCTAATTGTCAATTATAATTAATCAGTTGCTTGAACATTAGCTTAAAGTAATCAAAAGAGTCATTACAATGACAATTAGGCAGAATTAACGTCCATTTGATGAATAGCAACTAAAATAAACAAGAGTAATCATGTCAATTAGGCTCATAATAAAGTAATTGGTTGAATATCAGCTCAAATTAATCAAAAGCCATCCAAACCCACCGGGCCAAAAGTAACTCGAGTGATCAAAAGAGTAATCATAATGGGAATTGACCTCGAAATAAGTAAGTTGGTACTACAATACCTCAGAGTTGTCAAGATATCTCCAAAATGTAAATTAGGCCAAATTCAAGTCTAGTGGGCCAATAGTAACTCAAAATAATCAAAAAAGTAATCATCATGTCCATTAGGGTCTAAATGAATCGTATGGTTGAATAATAGCTTAACGTAATGAAAACACTCGTCACATGTCAATTAGGTCGAATTAAAATCAGTCGGGTAAATCGTAACTCGAAGTATTCAAACGAGTTATAATACTGTGAATTGAGCTTTTATTAGATAAGTTGTTCATATTGTAACTCAAAGTAATTAGGAGAGTCACAAAGATGTCAATAAGGTCGAATTAAAGTTCATTGTGTCCATAGTAACACAAAGTTATCAAAAGAGTAATCATATTATCACTTGAGCTCATAATAAATCATTTGGTTGAATGTTAGCTCAAAGTACAAAAAAGTCATCAGAATGCCAATTAGGCCGAATTAAAGTCAATTGGGTCAATAGTAACTCGAAGTCAGCATTAGAGTAATATTTATTTTAATTTAACTCATAATCGATCAATTGGTGGCATAACTCGAAGCAATCAAGAGTTACCAAAATGTCAATTAGGCTGAATAAAAGTTTATTGGGCAAATAGTATCTGAAAGCAATCAAAAGAGCATTCATAATGTCAGTTAGGCCGAGTTAAATTCCATTGCGGCAAAAATAACTCCAAGACTTACTAATGTGAATTGAGCTCATAATAGATCAACTGGTTGGAAATAACTCGAAGTAATCAAGAGAGATAGCAAAATGTTAGTAAGGCTGACAAAGAGCCTATTGAGTTAATACTAACTCGAAGTAATCAAGCTAGCAACCATAACATTAATTGAGCTCATAAAAAAATTGTTTCAATATTAGCTTACAGAAAACAAACTAGTCATCAAGATGTCAATTGGGCCGAATCCAAGTCAATTGTATCAGCATAGTAACTTGAAACAACCAAAAGAGTAATCATAATGCGACTTCTCATAATAAATCTGTTCGTTTATTATTAGCTAAAAGTAATCACAGGAGTGATTATGATGCCAATTAGGCCGAATCAAAAATTATTGAGTAAATAGTATGTCGAAGTAACCCAAAGAGTGATCTTAATGGTAACTGAGCTGAGAATAAATCAGTTGGTAATATAAAAACTCAAAGTAATAAAAATAGTGTGTAATATTTCAATTAGACATCAATAAACTTCAACCGGTCACTAGTAACTTGAAGCAATCAATATGTCAATAGTGCTTAAATAACCTCAGTGAGTCTAATATATGGGGGAAAGATAAAAAGTAACCACTAAGTAATTGAGTTAATTTAAAGTTCACTGGGTGAATGAGTAATCAAAGCAATTATCCAAATCTTAGCTGAACTTATATAAAGTCGTATTTGTCAATAATTATTCAAAGTAATGAACTCAGCTTCTATAAAGTTATTTGCATTGTAATAGCTATATAACCAACCTTCAGCAAAGCTATATCTGCGTCAATAATTCATAGAAGTAATAAAAATGTTGCATAAGTATTTTTATGGAAATTGTGTTATTAGTTCGAAGTAATTATAAGTGGAAGCCATACGTCAACTAAGCTTTAAAGTCAGCTGTGTCAATAACAACGCGAAGGAATGAAGAGTAATTATTAATTGCAATTGTACTTATATCCTCTGAACTGTATCAATAATAAGTCGAAGTAACAACAAATAGCAAACAAAGTGTCTTCAGTTAAAATGAAGTCGTGTGCGCCACTAATAGCTCGAAATTACCAAAAGAGTAATCAACATGTGAATGAAGCCTCGTCAATCGTGCGACCAGTAAATCCAAGTGATCGAAATAGTGATCAAAATAGCAGCTGTCCCGAAGAAAATATAATTGCATAAACAAGTTACCAAAAGTGTAAGCGAAACACGACCATTGAAGAAAGATACGTGTATGTACATATTGTTTGGAAAGAAAAACAAGTGAGACTCTGCTGATCTCATTCGTCAGGCCCGCGCTCTTCGAATTGGGTGCACCCGCTACCCGTCGACCGAACTGGCATGCTGACTGACCAATATTGTGGAATAAATTTACTTACCCTCTGATTAAATTTTGTAGCACTGGGATTAAATGGATGGAGCTTGAGTTAAATTGGATTGTAGTCGAATTTAATTTACCATCGTTTTGATTAAAATCAGCGGGAAAACTTGAAATCGTGTGCCTCACACCGCCGTCTATAGTCGTGCGATCAGACGCGCGGCGGCACCCGGCATCGTCTGCTATTCCGCCACCATCTATCGTCTTCTACTGTGTCCGTAAGACGCAGACATGAAAACTATGCGCGTCGGCGTCCGTTTTAGCCTTCGTCCGTCCACTATTCCTCCCTCGTTTAGAAACTTATGCAGTGCCCGCACAACGCAACAATGAAAGAGGAGGCGTTCTAGACTTCCATCATGCACGAGCCATGGTTAAATACAAGCGTCTGTCAGCGTGTGTTAATGTGCGCTGTGGGTTTGGCGGTACGATTCGGGGCATGTCGACTCATCCGTTTCAGCTCATTCCGCAGCTTTTGCTGTTGGTCACCGGCTACCAGATCAACGTGCCTGCCCCGGCTTATCTCTTCAGTCCTCCGGTACTTCATGCCTGCGCTGACATGGCAGCAACTTCCTTCGAGGCTCCGACGTCATCAACCACTGCTCATGCGCCGCCCACAGCGCGGTCGCCTATAAGAGCAGCGACCCAGCCGAATTTCTTCAGTGGGTTTGGCGGTACGATTCGGGGCATGTCGACTCATCCGTTTCTGCTCATTTCGGTTAGTAGAGTTCATGTAAAGTGTTTTAGAAGCATTCATGTGTGTATTATCGTACTGCCAAATCCAGGCACCCTGTATTCTATTTTTGTCGAGTGCTACAGAAATGTTAGCACGCTACTGATGTTGGCAGGGGATGTGGAATCCAATCGAGGGCCCGACGAAGTTCCTACTAGGGTACTACAAGAGCAAGTGCTCGCAACTCAAAAAGAAATAACCCAAAACATTGCCGCCATAAAGAGTGAGCAGCAGTCGACTAAGTCTTGGTGTGCTAGTGTGAATAATCGCCTTGGTCTTATAGAGACATATGTTGATGAACTTAGGTCAACCACTAAAAGGGTTGAAGGCTGCGAGAATGGGTTAGTGGATGTTGCTAGCACGATCGGGGATCTTAAACGAAAGATCGACGACCTTGAAAACAGGAGCAGACGAAACAATTTAGTCATTCACCGAATAAAAGGTGATGTCAATGAAACGGCAGATCAGCTTAATGAAAAAGATTGCACGAATATATTTTCTACCAAGCTTCAGGTTGACGTTTCTACTGTCGAGAGAATTCATTGACTAGGGCGCAATCAAGGAACTAAACCAAGACCCGTGACAATGAGCTTCAGAGATTACAACGAGAAAATGAGCATTCTCAGTAATGCTAGAAAACTAAAGGGGACGGGCGTTTTCATTAATGAAGACTACTCTTACGAGTTACGTCAAATACGCAAAAAGCTATGGGACTGCTCGCAGGCTGAGAGAGATAGGGGTGATAAAGTAACCCCTTCATACAAGTTAAAAATTAATAATGTAACATATCAGTGGAACAACAGCTTGCAAAGCCGCCTGCGTCTCAATCGGCCTTCGACACCCCCCCCCCCCCCCCCCCCCTTCCCAGCGGTACAACCTGCATCGGATTGACTTCAACCATCCAAAAATTCTACTATAAGGTTTCTGAACGTAAACGCTCACAGTCTTGTTAACAAAGTCGACGCTCTCTAAGCTACTTTATATGCACACGACACGGACTTCGTAGCAATAACCGAAACATGGCTGAATTATAGAATAAATGGCTCTGAAATTGTACCTCCTGGCTTTGCGATCCTTAGGAAGGACAGGCCGACTCGGGGTGGTGGAGTCGCCCTAATCGGTAAAGAATATTTAAAATTTGAGCTCCTGGAGGACGTTCCAGGCGCGCAGTGACTCTGGATTAGGGTCACATCGTACTCACCAGCACTTATTATAGGTGTCATATACCGCCCCCCTAACAGTAGTGACGCTGTCCTTACAGCTTTAAGTGACTACGTGTCCAGCCTCAAGAAACAAATTGCAGTGGCTTAGCTCGGCTATGCCAGGATATACGTAGCGGGAGCGGTCGGGCACGTCGCTCAACCTCCTGCGACGCCGCTTTGCTAGACGTTCCTCCCTTTGCTCCGGTGTCTCCGCAGCACGTTTAGCCTTCTTCTGTTCGTTCTTCCTACGCTCAACCGCTAATTGCCAGGCAACTACTTCGGGATCCGATGAGTTAAGCTTCTCCGCTCTGCTGCGCCGCTGAGCAGCAATTTCGCTCTCCTTCTCCATGGCTATACCACACTGGAAAACGCCCCGCTATATGTATACCCCCACTGATACCTCTGCGCATGCGCACAAAATGAGAGGCGCTATCAAGCGGCTCCGGTGCTGCGTAGGACATGGCTACTGCGCAACAGAGGCGCACAGCTGGGCACGCGCCGGTTCCAGTGCGTCTGCCGCGGCTATGACGTCACTCCTCTGGAATGCGCAGAGCGGCGAGGCGCGCGCGGCGGCGGCGGCTCCGGCGCGCCAGCTGTGCGCCGTGTGACGTCACTGCTCCTCGCGCGTGCGCAGCAAGGCTGTCCAGGAGCCACGCGAAACTGCTCAGCCTCGGCCAGTGTAGCTCACGCTACAAAAATACAGTCACCCAATAATTGCAGGAGACTTCAATATTTGTTCTTTATTTGTTTTGCGGATTTCATTCATCCGCAGACGGGGCAGAGATAAAGGCACGATGCCTGACAACGCCTCTGCCCCCTGCTGTTCATACAGCGGAAATGACATTTCAAACAAGTCACAGTGAGAATAAATAACTAGACTGTCATCGTCATAAAAACAAATAGAAACAATTATTTTTGAAATATCTGAAAACACATGAAATACAATGACGCAACTCAAACAACTACACAAGCGGCGCAGCTTGAACAATGTGGGGCGGTATGCTTTTCATAACCCAGAAGTAAAATAAAATTAAAATAAAGATAAAAATAGACACCCGTTTTTACATATTTACTCAAAATTTATAAACAAGGATTTATAAAAGAAGGCGGAAACAAGCTAAACCAAAACCAAAAATCAGGCTACCAAGCCAAAAATGAGGATACAAAAGTTTTGTAAACGTTACGTTTCATTGAAAATGAATATAAATAGATATACATGCCTTAAATAGATGAAAATGCGATATCACTGCAAACCAGGGCTCGCCTCTGATTGTGTCTGATTGACTGGTCTTGCCTCTTATCTCAAGACTCCAATTGTTCTAGCTCTGATATACTTGTTGATATGGCGTTTAGTTGCAACCTTCAACAAGTTGTTACAGAGTTTACACTTGTACAGGAAACTGCATCATCCCTGCTTGACCTTATTTTTGTTTCCGAGCCGATTGCATCCTGCGAATATGACGTCCGTGTAGTCAAGGGTATTTCGGACCACCTAATCGCTATCTTTGAGTGCATCTGGCCTAACAAGAGAGCCGCACCTGTGCCTGCTCGGGTCCAGCATTATGTTTACGACTTTTCGAAAGCGAGTGATGAATCTGTCCTTGACGTTCTTGAACTGGCCTTCGACTCTTTTGAAAATACGTGCTTTACGAATAACTATAGTATTGTTGAATTGTGGCTATTCGTCAAGAGCACTATTCATCACTGTCTGCAAACATTTGTGCCGACTTGTAGGGTTTTGTCCAGAAAACGTAACCCGTGGATTAACCGCGAAATTTTGCACTTGACAAGACAAATTAAGCGATTAAAAAAGAAGTCGGTGCCTGTTGCAGACTTGAATGACAGACTGAAAGTCATAATATCAAACGAAAAAGATAAATTTTTAAGCGTTAATTTGCACAACTTCCTCAAGTTATCACCAGCAAAATTTTGGAGATACCTATCACCGAAGAAACACTCCGTCAGCTCTCTTTCCATATTTGATCTTACCGTCAAGGATCCCGGCGTAATCGCGGAATGCTTTAATGATTACTTCTCGACAGTTTTTACCATCGACAATGGTGATTCGCCCTGTATGACAGATGCCGTCAGCTTTGACCCCCTGCCAGATATTAACATTTCTTACGAAGGCGTCTTATCTTAAGTTATATTCTAAACCTTGATACTAAGAAGGGTGCTGGGGTCGACAGCATTCCCAATGTCAGCTACGCTGAGTGGTGTGCAAAGTTTTTACATAAACTTTGTGAACAGTCATTGTCCTCAGGAAAGTTGCCACATGACTGGAAGTCAGCCAAGGTCATAAAGATGTATCCCGCCAACTAGTTAGCAATTACAGGCCAATTTCTATTGTATGTTCGTGTTCGAAGCTAATGAACACATTATTTGTAAACACATCATAAGCCACTTGGAGCTCAACTGTTTTTTTTTTGTCCCAACCAACATGGCTTTCGTAAAGGTCTGTCCACCACGACCCAGCTTATTGAAACGATTCATGAATTCAATACCTCTCTAAACCGTACCGGGCAAATTGATATAATATTTCTTGATCTATCTAAAGCTTTTGACAAGGTGTCTCACATTAAGTTGTTTGTAAAATTACAGTCCATCTTGAGAAATGATCATATAATTAACTGGCTACGAGGCTACCTTGAATCACGATCCCAGTTTGTTGAAATTGGCGGTTCTCGATCTTCAGATGCTTCGGTAATATCAGGCGTTCCGCAAGGTTCCGTCCTTAAACCCCTCTTATTCTTGTTTTTTCCCTTGATTTTCATTAATGACATTACTCGTGACATTCCTGTGAAATTACGCTTGTCTGCCGATAACGCCATATTGTAAACTCAAGTCCGTGATGTAAATGACCAAGTTCAACTTAATACTTGCCTTCGCAAAATTCAGGCTAGGTGCTCGACCTGGCAAATGTCATTAAACCCCATAAAAAGTGTCTCCACGCACATTACTCGCAAACGCAAACTTCTAACTTATCAATACGCATTGAAGAGTCCTATCTTTTCAG
Source organism: Ixodes persulcatus (assembly GCA_013358835.2). Lineage (NCBI taxonomy): Eukaryota > Metazoa > Arthropoda > Arachnida > Ixodida > Ixodidae > Ixodes > Ixodes persulcatus. Next base: position 16,012 of record JABSTQ010008469.1, on the reverse strand, counting down.
AAGTCTCGTCACTATAAGTACCTTGGAGTTCTAATTAACAACGATTTACGTTGGAATACTCATGTTAACTACATAGTGCGTAAGGCACTGTCGAAACTATGGCACTTGCGTCGAAATTTCAAACAAGCTAGCCTGGATATTAAACTGACCGCTTATAAGACATTTATTTGTTCTACTCTCGAATATGCTGCGGTCGTATGGGATCCCCACACTGCACAGAATATTTCCTTACTTGAAAATGTACAAAAAAGAGCACTCCGTTTTATTTTTAACAAATATGGTCGTCTTGACTCAGTCTCAGCCCTTTATGAGCAGGCAGGCTTGCCTACATTGCAGCATAGACGTAAGGTGGACAGATTGAAGTTTATGTTCAGTTAAGTTCCGGTCATGTAAACCTGAATAAATCTTTGTACATAACACCACTTGGGGTGTTATGTACAAGATATTCTTCCAGAAATTGAAATAGCAAAGCCTTCGCCGAGTTTAGCTGCAGAATAGATGCTTTTAAGTACTCATTTTTTCTGCGAATAGTCAATGAGTGGAACAAGTTACCCGAAGAAATTGTTCATTCTTCCAGCTTGCCAGAATTTGTTAATTGCTTAAATAACTACCTATAATTTTTTCCTTTGCTCAGTCTGTATTATTTTTGTGAGCTGTGACTGTGATATGTAGTGCGTATTCTTTTGTTTCTTTCTTGTGTACCTTTTTGTACTATTGGCCTGGATGACCTTTGTATTTGTGCTTCGTGGTGTATTTACATGAGAGCCCATTGTTCATTTTTAGGCACTGTCGGCTGTTGGACTGTTGTTTTCTGTATATTTGAAGTATTTTTTCACTCCTATCATGTCTCCAGATTGGAGTATGTAGTATTTGTAAATAAATAAATAAATAAAATTAAAAAAAGCGGCCGAGAGGAATAAAAAAGCAACAAAATAAATATGCAGTCTTTCCAGCTTTTCTGTTATTGTTATTTCTTCTTTTTTTTTTCGCATAGCATCCGCGAGCAAAGCCTGGCAGTGTGACGACGGAGCCATAGAGTGCCCGGTCGCAGATTTGGAGCGCGAGGATCTGGTAGCACAGAGCATCATAGAGCCATTTCTCGGGGAACCTGGACGTGAGCGCACAGCTTTTGCAGCGGCGAGGACCCGAAACACACTTGTTCGCTCGGGAAAAGTGTGTTTCGGCGTCTCGCCGCAGCCGGGCGCCAGTCGCGTGGCTCGCCTCTCATCCGTTGTCTGCCGCTTCACCTTTTCCATTTCAGCGGCCGCTTCTCGAGGCGATCTGCGAAGCTTTGTCGGTGTATAGGAAGCTATGGTGAGTGTCATGACGCACAATTAAAACGCGACCTAACAATATTGACCTTGGCAGGCCAGGTGCACTCCAACACGAAAAGGGGTACTGCAACGATTTTAATGTTAAAGGAATTTGCAGTTTGTACTTTCTTATATTGTTTATCTAGGCACAAGTGACAAAACACGCGCCACCTTGGCCCAAAAAAGCTGCTATCCCGCTGCGTAATCACAAAGGGGAAAACAAATTTTTTGCCAATCTGCAGCCGCGTGTTGCGCTTGCGGGAATTAGGGTGAGACGTCTCTGGGGCACACGCGGAAGTCAACGAAACCTGTCCCTTTCCGCCGCTAAACTTGCCGTGAGTCCCGTGGCGAACCCTTTTTTGAGTCGATCGCTTGCCGCGACCTTTGGCGGTGCTAATCCTTGAAAAGTCTACAATCGCGGAGGCAGCGAGAGGTGGCTAAGACAAAACTTAACGGGAAACCAGATGGCCCCCCAAAAACGCCACTCGAACGACGGCGTGAGAGTTGGGAGGCACTTCGAACTTCGATTTCTTTCATTATTTTATATATATGAAAAGTGGCGCGCGAGGGAAAACATGGCTTTCTGTTATTCGTTTTATAGGTGACACATTAATTCCCGCATTTAATTGGCCAAAGCGAAATAAGAAGAACATACCTGGACGAATTTGATGCAAAACGAACGCCCCGTTGCCTCCCGTCAAATGGCTCGCAAATTCTTACCTGTGCACATGGAGGTAGGAATGAAAGGAGGCGACATACCTGGTCAAACCATGCTAAGCGAGAAAATCTCAAGTGAAGCCGGAAGTAGAGGTCCCGGTCAATTGAAACACCCCTAAGAGTGCCCAAGTCCGTCCATTCGCGTCTTTTGGATTTGGTGATCGTTGGGGGTGTCTCCCTCCAAACCGGAAGTCTCCCCCCCGATTCACATCTGGTGGCGTCATGTCACCTCCAGAAGTCTCCTACCTCCATGTCTCTGTAGGTATCTTCTCGGTATTGAAACCGTGGTTGCAATCACGACGGTTGCACAATTTACAAAGCCGCGGGACCGCCTTTACGGGAAGCAACATCTTTATTCAGTACCAACAGGTAATAGAACAAATCAATCCGGATCAAGCAACCTGGTTGACGTGGGACGCTAGGCTTAGGTCAGTCCCGCCACGACAACAAGCACCTTCTCAGCGCTTCCGAAGGCCCGTACTTCCGACAGGTGTTCGCTGCAAACTAGGTTGTTTGAGATCTTCCTCTGAACACCTCGGTGAACGCTGAACGACTCGCATTCATAAAAATAAACGAGCTCAACAAGCTATGCTCGTTGAACACACCGAAAACGCCGGCAGCCATGTTGGTTATCGTTTAAAACCGATGCGGAAAAGTGAATATTAATATATTTTTGAAAACAGTAATGACTCTAGCGAGATTATTCGTTTCTCAAACGTAAAAATATTGTGGATAAAAATATCATCATAGAATGAAAAAAACTTTACAGCAAACCTTCAACACGTCAATCATCTCTCCAATCAATAAGAGCCTAGACAAGGCGTTTAGCAGGCTAAGCACCGGGCAGGGCCTAAAGCAGGGCAACTCCCCCCTCCCCCCCACCTTCCCTCGTAAATTAGGTCTAACAGCGTAAACCCTCCTTTAACAAAATATTTTTTCGTTGAAATAAAAAAAGATGCGTCCCACCTGGCTAGGCATTTTTACAAAAGTGTTTCCTTTTTCATTTCAGTGTCATTGAAGCCTCAGCACCCCCCCCCCCTCCTCTCTCTACCCCTTCAAACATGAACGATGTGGCAGTTAAGAAAACGCACCAATCAGATTGCCGAAATCGGCCGGTTCACTTTCTTGACAAGCTTTTTTTCAAATAGGAAGAGAGTAAAGGAATTCTGTTCGTGGTTTTTATTGCATCTTTTGAGTCGCCAATATACATGGTGGATAGCGTATGCCCCATGAGACAGTTTTCAAAAGTCAAGTGCCGATTGACAGATTTTTTCCACCGGATGGAACAATTCACAAGCTACTTTTACCCTAGTTAAGGGGTGTCCAAACAGTACACAGCAGACGGCGCGCCTCGACAGCATTGGCATACGCCGTGAAAGTTGCTGTGCGCGCGTCCATTTTCAGTTTGGACATCAACCACGCAAACAACACGGCGGTTTCCCCTTCGCTGTTGCCTCTTCAACTCTTACATTTTTGGGGAAAATTGCGGGACTGTCGACAAAGGTGAAGGCCTTCACCACAGGCAGAAGAGCGCGTGAGCGGCTGTGCGAACCCACGTGATGAACACCCTCTGAGGCTCTTTCCAAAGATTCAAGGAGAAAGACGTTTTCCCCCCCGGCAAGTGAAACGCACGCAGGTGGACCAGAGTACAGCATATGCCATGAATTTAGAACACACTTCATCTGCTGTGAGGAAACGCGCTATCTGTTGTGTTCTGTTTAGACAGCCCATTAAACTGACCAGCAGTTAAGTGTGACTGAGGTCAGATTTAACTGCGAATAAAGGGACCATTAACTGATTTTTCAACTTCTTCCTTCCTATCCTTAATTCTCCACTCAAAAGCGAAATGAGAGATCACGTGGTCGTGACGCGCTAGGGCATCTGAGGCGATGACTCCAAGCTTTCACCGTGCTTTTTAAGGACATCATGGAACTTTCCATTCAGAAGGGATGATAAGTGCCGTCAGGACACTCATTGGCCACGAACGCGAATCCAAATATTCGTCGACGGATTGGTTGTTGACGAGCGCATACGTCCGAGTGACGCAGTTCTCGTGTACAATGCGTAGGCTGGCCTCGGCTGATGTGCTTGGCCACCGGGGATGCATCACAGTGAAAAGGTGGAGAACTTTCGAAAGAAAGGAGCCACGAAATAATCAGATATATTTTCAAACGTTGTGTACCGAAAAACAGTATTTTCATACTCGTGTACTAACTTTATTTTGGCGCACTAGACGATATGCGATTAGTAAAATCCCAATTTATCCCAGCCGAAAATTCATTTCATGGTCCATTTAATGGTGCCCGAAGGCTATCTTAAACCGCAGTTACGCTTAACAAAGGTGAGCAGTTACTACCAACTATACCTAGAGTTACACGGGCCCCCCTAACCAAGTCTGACCCTAGTAACACTTAACTGTGGTAAAGGGTATTGTTGGCACTTATAACCGCAACGTCTGCGACCGCGAGCAGGTAGCGTCCACTTGGTCCCGTTGCACTAGGGGCTCGTAACGCGGAGGTGCATATTCGCTCCCTCTCGCGTGAGTTGAAACGTGGTGGCGCTGGTGTGCATATAACCCCCAATCTTTTGCGGTTCTGAACTAGACGGCCGGTTTTGCAGTATTTCCGAAATCAAATGTACACGCTATCTTTTGGACATGGCTACTTACAGCACCACCACACTTAATTCACTCTCATGATACAAGAATAATGAGTAAAACATTACGAAATATACGTGAACCGGATGTTTGCCTGGGTTCCCCAATAGGTGGCGCCGCAGAGTTTGTTGAAAAACAAAACAAGGGGCGAAGACAGTGTACTATTCAGCTTGAAGGTGTCGCCATTGCTGGGTATCTGACGGTCATTTCTACTTACTGGTTCCTTGGAACTACAACATATGCGGCGTGCAACTAACACGGCGAACCAAACGCTCGTCCCACAGAAAATACTGGCATTGCCGCGAATGACGTCACATGCAAACTATGTATACGGGGTAGTGTTTGGGACCGGTGCGGCTCGGCAATGGGAGCTTATGAGGTCGTGCGTCTAGACAATACACGCGGCGCTGCGGTCGATATCAAATCAAATTAAGTTTTATTTGTTGTCACATCTCCTTACATGACAACAGGAGACTTAAGACAAAAAGCTGCTGGGTGGCAGCTTGACGAAGGTCCCAGTTTGACAGAAAGTGTGTCAGGCGATCTTGTTCTCAACGCTGTTGTCCCCGCATTTCTCTCTTCTTATCGGTTTTTAAGGTGGAGCATGGACGTCGCTGTACTTCTCATACTGAGCTGCCCTAAACCTCACAGTGATGCGCGTCTAAGAAAAACATGTTTCGAATGTGATGTGCAGTGCTGGTAAACTGTATGGGCAAAAACACTCCATCTGGAATTTTTTCCATGACAGCTGTCTACAAAATCCCCGTTACGTCTCAATTTGTCAAAGAGTTCAGAGACTGGACCCTACATATCGAGTTTTAGCCCCACTTTGAACCAGAATGTCTTTAAGGACGTGCTCGTGCCTTCAAATTGGCTTCGCGGGATGTTCTCCTTCATTTAACTGTATGTTAGTGGTGCTAGCTCTGCGCATGGTCAGGGCACTTCAAAATGGCGTGAGCGAAAAGGCAACAGGCCAGGGTGCAGTTTGCTTGCGTGCAGAACCGGCTACACACAAGTTAATTGAGTGTATACAGGCTCCCTTTTCACCGTTCCGAAAAACACTGCCGCAAGAATTACGTGGGAAAGGTATTGTCCAACTTTAGACAAAATGCCTCGAAGAAACAGTCACTGACTTCAGGCACGCGCACACGTTACCGGAAAAGCGACAGTGAGACACCTGTCGCCATATGACCCACGAGCCTCAAGCCAGCTGCTCCGGTCGCTGCACTACCCCGTATTCTACAGCATGTAAACTAACGCTTTGAATGCATTTTAGACGTCACGCAAATAACGGTTTCTCAGTGTATCGCTCTGCGCTTCACCACAGATGTGCAAGCAGCAGACTTGTACCGTACGCATTACAAGTAATCAAATTACTTGTAATCGATTACTTTTTGGAGTAATTATGTAATCAGTTGATTACTTTTATTAGGCAGTAATCACAAGAGTAATCTAATTACTTTTTGAAGTAATAAAATTACTTGTAACCGTTACTATTTTTCCACGGGACCCCCCCCCCCCCCCCCCGGGCACACGCCTTTTTTTTCTGAAATGACAAAAATAAAATTTGCTTTTTTTTTTTTCGAACGGAAAAAAAGAAAGATTTTTGCGGAGCTGTAGGAAACGAGGTCAATCCCTTTCTATGTACAGTTTCTGTGGAATGTCCGTTTTTTTTTTTTTTTTTTTTTCGAGCTGGGACTGGGAGTGGGAAGCCTCAGGGAAGCCACAGTGCGTGACAAAGGCCATGCAGGACGAAGTTTGAGGGAGCAGAATGTAGCTTTGTAAGTCCTTCGTTCAAACTATACTCCGCGACAACTTTTCTTGGCAATGCAGTGGAAGGTACAGGCCTGCGTTCCCTCTCCCATTTTGAGTGTGCGCGGGCTCTCCTCCTCTTCCGGAAATGGGGAGAGGAGGAGAGCCCGCGCACAGCTTTACTTCGCTCAAAATGAGAGAGGGAACGCGTGCCTGTACCTTCCACTGCATTGCCAAGAAGAGTTGTCGCGGAGTATAGCCCCCTCACGCACACACACACAGAAATAAAAAAAAATAAAAAAATCCTGCTTAGGGTACTTACTCGCAGCCCGTAGGAGAACCAGAACCGAAGAATGCCTAAAGCGGATGCAAAATATAACAAAGCCAGTTGAAATATTTCCCCATTTCCCCTACGTGGTCCTTGTGACAAGCAATGTTTCGAGTTGAGAAGTGGTCGGGGCAATCTCTTCCGCTAATGGATACTACACATGATCCGTTTCAAATCCTGGAGCTGCTGCTCTTTTGTATAACATGCGAGCTCATCCACATGTGAATAATAAAATTAGTGACGCAAACTTTGAGCGACAACCCTTGCTCAAGCTTAACAAGATCTATAACCCCCTCCCCCACACACACACGCTGGCGAACGCCCAAATCATTAAACTTCTTCAAACGAATTCTGTGCTTGTGTCCGCATTGTGAAGGTGCAACGACCACGAAGAGGGAACCAGTTTTCCTTCTTCAATACTTGTGCAAATGTGAAATATAGGTTGAAAGTAGTTTATTGTTATGAGCGCTAAAGATGTGTCTTCACACAATGAAGTAATCGGAAAAGTAACGGTTACTTTAAGTAATGTCCAATTACTTTTGCCGTCGAGTAATCAAGTAATCTAATCGAATACGTTTTATCCAAGAGTAATAGTAATTGTAATCAATTACTTTTTTTTTTTTAGTAACGTGTACAAGACTGGCAAGCAGGCGGTGGAAGTGTACAGTAAAAAAACTCTAGAAATGAATATGCCTCGTTAAAAAGAAAAATACAGAAACCTGTTCTGGGCACTCTACGCCACCACTTGTCAGGCGATGCACGCGTAGTGAGGAGTTCTGGCGACAGATGGCGTACGCCGTGTCAAGAGAGCGCCGGCCGATTTGGGTTATGATGACAAACGAACCCGCAAAATAACTTACTCGAATCGGCCGGACAGATGGCTTACGCCTCTACGAGGCGTAAGCCATCTGTCGGCAGCACTCCCCACTACGCGTGCATCGTCTGCAAAGTGGCGGCGTAGATTGCCCAGAACAGGTTTCAGTTTTTGTTGTTGTTTTCTTTTGAACGAGGCAGGTTCGTTCCTTGATTTTTTTCACTATAGACCTTTTCTTCAAGGGCGCCGCCATCTTGAATTGTCGTCACTTCCAGTATGGGCGAAAACATTGTTTTGCCGTAGCCACGCCAATAGAAGACACTTAGTATATAAGCGCAACCGTCACACATTATCGTTTTGCCTCCCACTTATTTTTTTACTATTTGCAGGTTGAAACGTTTTATTATTTTTTCGTCGCCCATACCGGATATGCTTATTAGGTGGCTGGGGACGAGAGTACACGGAAAAGGTCCATAAACTTCCACTTTCTGCTTGCGCCTCTGTAAATTGCACCGCGATACTTTCAAACACCGACTCTTCCGGGCCGTCTAAAATGCCTTAAAAGCGTTAGTTTACATGCTGTAGTAGCCTGTGATGCAATTGAACCCAAAGGGCTAACACTTGCGTCAGCCATTATGGAGCCATTTTGCAGCGCCCCACAGAGCGCACACTTTCGTAAGGGGCGGCATTAAAACACTCAACGAATTGTTCCAAACTTCTCATAAATGCTTATAACACATGCTGCATATACCTAGTTATTTTGGCATGGGCCCCAAAAGTACGAAACTCCAAATTACGTGCTTCATATTACAGTTCTGGGATCTGCGTCTTAATCCGTCCACATCGCGGAACACTTTACTTTTACCTTGAAACGCACTTGCACATTAGGATATCTGGAGCGACTACTTTCCTGCAAAGTACTTGGAAGTGCCGCCCGCTGCAATCTACGGATAAAGGTCAGCGAATTACGATGCTGATAATATATTTAGACCTGATGGAAACAGTCTGAGGTGAGGCAATGAGCAGGACGTTTCAACGTGGTCGTTGCCACAGCTGGTGTTGTAGTTTTTTCTTTTTTAGGTCTAAACATTCTATTAGCCTTGCTATTCAATTAGGCCTTCCTGTAGATTGCAGCAATTGGCTCTTCCAGATGTTTTGTGAGATAGTAGTCTCTATAGATTTCTTCCGAGTTTGGGGTAACCGTATTGAACCATACCTTGAGAAGCCCTCCGTATTCTCCGAAAGCGTTTGTCCCTGGTCCAGACCTTTGTTATAATAGATTCGGAGAGATTCTTCCAAGCGGGAGCTTCCTAGTCGCTCGATGTCGTCGATCGTCACCACGACGTCATCCTCGCTGATACTATAGACCTTAGTCATGCTTTAATCGAATCTTCTCACACCAAAATGTTTAATAGGAAGAGAGCGGTTTGCAATGTTACCCCTCGTGCACGCGCCTTGTTAAAGTGAATGTCTGATAACGACTTTCTGCAACGTGGATCGCCAACCTATGCCGTCAGTGATTTCCGCCAATCAGCGACAAGTCACTCGCTTGAACTGGACTGATGAGGTTAACAGCTGGCTGTGGCAAGGAGAGACTCGGATACATGTGGCGGCCGCCCGGGATATGCAGGACTCTAATGTCATGCTCTCGAGCGTGTGCAGTATTTATTTATTTTCATTTATTTTTTTGTTTCCGGTGAGGTTTTTGTGCCGGTGAGGGTGGCTGAAAGAAAGAAAGAGTGAAAGAAATATAACAAAAAAAAAGAGGCGCACGCCTTCTTTTTTTCTCTTTTTTTGTTGTAAATGCGAGTTCTGCCAGGAAGTGACTTCTTTCCAACGTTTTCCTCCCATTAAAAAAAAAAAAAAATCATTAGAGAGGACATACATCGTAGGACAAGTCGGATCGATGACCGAGTGGGGTAGCGCACACCAGCTCGGAGCACGTGGAGCGAAAGCTTGCGCAGCAGAACCCAAGATCCTGGGTTAAATCCCCACCCCTGCACGTTTCGATCTGGATGAGCATCGTACCGGCGTGCGGTTGTGTATCACTACTGCGTGGTGCACGTTAAAGACCGCAGATTAGCGGTTGTACTGCACTCGCTAAATTGCTCATCTACAGCTGGGAGACCCGTCGCCCGTTGAGGCAGACCAAGTTCTAGGCTGTATAAACATACAAGCACCGCAAATATTTATCTTTTTATTTTTTTTATCATTAATGGACAGAGTTGAGTTGCCCTTTTTAAATACCGATAAACTTCCGAAAAGAAACTCCCCAGCCGGTTTTATTGAAATGTGGGGGGAAAACCGATATGGAAGCTCTCGTTCTAAAAGAAAAAAGCCAAGCTTCGCGGAGAGAAACATTTTGCCTAAATGTTTATTTTGTGCCGACACAGAACACAGTGCAGCGCGATAATGTTTCGTGAGGCTGCTTCTTTATTTGAAAACCAGGCACCTTATAGACCCTTTCCAAAATTGCGAATTGATTAATAGATTATGCGCAGCTGCCATTAGTTGGTCTCGTCGCTTCCGGCGTGAAGCCCGCATAATTTGCTTCTGACGCAACACTCGTTTGAGTACTGACGCAACACTCGTTTGAAATGCCTTTCGAGCCGGGTACACTTCGAATGCTGACGAAGCGCTCGTGTCCAACGCGTGCTCAAAGCGCACGACCAACTAATGGCGGCCGCACATAATCTATGCAACGTTTCGAAATTCGGAAAGGCTAAAATTCGGGGTTACAAGTCAAAAAGGTAAGAGAAGCTCCTTCCACAAACGTGACGTGCCCGTTTCAAATCCCTCCGCAGTCGAAAGGATATTTCACTGGAAACGCCCCTTGTTCCGCTTCAATGGATAGATATTGGCTACAGTGTGATGCCAACTTGTCTCCGAACCCCCACTTTTTAAGAAAGCGACCTTTGCATTCATCGGGTAGAGAACCGAGTCCCTGAAAGTAGCCTTTGTATCCATCGGAGGGTGAACTTAATCCCCGAAAGTCGTATTTGTTTCTGTCGGAGGGGGAAAACTCTAATCTCCCTCTCGTGGCTTCCCCAACGCTAAGTCAAAGTCGAAAGATATGGCAAATATTTACAGGAAGGCAAGACCCTCCTCCTGCGTTGGCCTCGACGTCACGGAAACGATGGGACGCCATTGAATGTGGAGGTGGCGGAGGGATATATGAATCCCTTTGAGGGGCATTTGCCGCTACCTTCTTGACCTGTAACTTACTATAGGAGGTTGAGGAATCCCGCACCATTGTGCTATTTCATTCTACATTATCCCAGATAAACGCGGTTTTTCTGTTCAATACCAAACATCAGCACAAAAAAAAAACGAAAAAAAAACCCCCCGAAACTGAGAGAAAATAAAGCCTTCGAAAATACCCAGAAATTAAAAAAAAAAAAGATATACCTCGAAAAGACGGAACACTATAGTTTCTTTTAACTTAAAAATTGAAAACCGTTTCTACGCACAATTAGATTTCTTCGGGACCTTGGAGGTTTAGAGGAGCAACTAGAAGCAGCCTGCAGTGGTAGAGAGACGTCACATCCTTTCGCCTTTATTTTGCTTTGAAACTATTTATCTAATGGGACTTTTTTGCGCCAAAACAGGCGTTTACGCGTGAAGGTGTGAGTACGCACTCCTGTGACATGTTTTTAACAAGACCCCAATATTGAAGCAGCCGGCGAAATATTCATGGCAATTTTTTTTTTTTTTTGCCTGCGATTTATTTGTCATGGCACATCTGGGCATCTTTAATGTGCCCGAACGAAGGAGTGCGAAGCGGCCCTATTATAGCAATGCATTTAGAACGCTTTTGGTATAGCCGGCACACATACAGCGAATGTTCATATATAATGTGTACTCAAACACTAATATTTTGAAGCGCATTATGTTATAGCTGGCAATGCTTATCAAAATGATCCAAAGAATATGTTGTATGAGCTCCGCAGTATTTTGCTGAGCCTAACAGTTTAGCCTGCACTAAAATATGTTATAGATTACGGTATGCTAATTCGTGCGATATCGTTATACACTTGTCTGCAACAAAATACCTTCCGTATCGCGTTGCTGGCGATACGGGCGTGTTGTCGTTTCGGTGGCTCTGTTTCTAACGCGTGGCCTAAAGGGCCAAGTGGCCTAAAGGGCCTCTGACACGCCAAAAAAAATATTTTTTTTTTTTTCACGCTAAACGTTGCAATGGCATATCAGGATATTACAAAAAAAAATTGTTTCACTATAGAGTTGCGTAGTTTTTTTATAAAAAATAGAAATACCAGGCCCAATTCAAAGTTCCCGCCGTGCACTGTGACGTAACAGTGTACCGCAAGGTGTCGGGGCGGTCAGAAGGGAGGCATCGCCGGAAGTCAAGTGAGTTGTATCCCTCCTCGTGCTTACCGCGAGCGCGTGTAATATTTTTTTAATATTTTTGTTATTCTCCGCACCTCCACGAGCGATCCAAGCAGACAAGGTTTCTTTTATTTGCTTTTCATCGCTTAATGTTGCTGTAAAGGTAGAAGAAGCGGAGTCAGTGAATTGACGTGATCAACTACAATGCCTAGAAGGTGCTGTGTGAGGGACTTTCCCGGTATTTCAGCAACTGAAGAAGAGATCACACTGCATGCATTTCTGAGAGACATACATCGGCCGCATGAGCACCCAGTAAACAAGTTCTACTCATGCTCTAGACAAAATACGTACTTTGTGCTCGACGTTTACTTGTACTTGGTACACTCACCAGTTCGTATTCTATAGACGGCAGGCATCTACAGCCTGGACAGTATCCGATGATTCAACGACCTCGGTGTCTCAACCTTCAGCAATGCGATCGGGCGTGTCGTATGCTAGCAATCCTAATTTCTGCGAGAGTTCTAAATTTCTTTTTCAAAACTTGATAGCTTGTTTTGCGCCCAGAATAGACCTGTATTATCGGACTGACGGCATGCACTCGTACACTGGCTTGTACTCGCAACGCTTTCATCATTGACCTCCATCACATCGATCCACTGACTCTTCGTCCTCAAATTTTACAGCACGCAAACTAACCAACGGTGCAGGGATAAAGAGCTAGTGGAACTGAAACTTCGTTTTCTACGATCGCTCGTACGAAGAGCAGAATAATGAAAAGAAAAAAAATCTTAGGCACGGTCGCGGAGAGCACGAGGAGTGAAACTCACGCGACTTCCGGTTAACCCACTTTTAGTGACGTAGCTCGATGCCTCCTTTCTGACCACCCCGACACCTTGCGGTACACTGTTACGTCACACTGCACGGCGGGAACTTTGAATTGGGCCTCGTATTTCTATTTTTTATAAAAAAAACTACGCAACTCTATAGTGAAACAATTTTTTTGTAATGCCCTGATATGCCATTGCAACGTTTAGCGCGAAAAAAAAAATATTTTTTTTTTGGCGTGTCAGAGGCTCTTTAAGGTTATGAACAACTATCGTTATGTTATCGACAAATTTTGTTTTTTCATAACATACTATAATCATAATGGAATCTAGTTTCTTAAATAAATGTTGGTTTGAAAGGAAACCGTCGTTGTAAATAAATCAGACAGGCATGCAAAAAAACAAAAATGATGCACGTGCCTTGCGTATATCCTTAAGATGCTTCCCCAAGTGGCACAAAGTATGCTCTGAAAGGGGGGCCCAAAGTTGGTTTCCCTTGGACAACCCGAATTGGTCTCATGTCGGCTTTGGAAGTCGGGCCCAAGTAGGGCCCACTTGAGGAGCCCACAACATTTTTGCCCTGGGGGGACCCACAAACGGCCTACCTGGGCAGCCCGCAAGGTCTCTGATCTATCCTGCCCATACATCAAAAGTGGTACAGGAACGGCAACAAATGACAGCCGGCCTGTCTCTCTGTCGGAGGTCGCGGTCCAGACGGTTGGTGCTAGACGTCCCTGCAAAATGTGCGAGCAGACGCGGGTGTCACTGTCGTCGCGGCGTCCCAACTCCTGGCAGCCGAAGTGTCCGTGGGCTGTCAAGCTGGAGGGAGGTCTGCAGACCAACAGGCTTCCTTCACATCCACGCGGCTGCTGTGAAATGGCGAGGATCGCGGCTGGCGAAAACTTGAGACTTCTATGACGTCCACAGGCGGAAATTGAGGGGCCACTGTTTAGGACGCATTAAGCAACCAAGCCAGAGTCGCATACAAAGCACCCTAGCCATTTACAAAAAAAAATAACAAAAGCTTTCACCTTTTCTACTCTCGTGAAGAAGGAAAACCTGCGTAGCTGTACTATGGTGGAAATTAAGTGTTTATAAATGTAAGAATTAAGGTGTGATTGGGTAATTGGTTATGTGAGAACCGTATTGTCCCCGGGGTTCTTTGTTATACCACGTCAACCGCCAAAGGCTCATGAACGGGAGTCGAGGCGCCTCTAGTCGTTCCTCCACCACGTTCAACCTCGGTAGGTGCTCCGGTACGGGTGGGTACTTGTACCGTTCACGGTCGCGAACCGGGGCACCGCGCCTCAGAGCAGGGAATCTTGACACATTCAGCACGCCGGTTCTTTGTAGACGTCCGCCGACTCGATACACTGCCGCAGCGCGCACGCGCCCGTTTCCCGATTCTTCTCGTTCGACATGCCGCCGATCGTGGATAAGTCTCCGGCGAACCAGAGTTGGTCGCACACGGCGCACGTGACGACAAACGGGATCTCCACGAACTCCCTCCGGAACCTCGCCGTCGCACCCGGGACCTTTTCAGACTGCTGTCGTCGCCGGGCCTCGCGCTTGAGCTTGGCCTCCGTGGCCCGCCGGCGCCGGTTACATCGCTGGTTCTGTTCTCGGAGGCGGCTTTCTAAGCAAGCGACGTGCTCTTCTTTTGCAAGGGAGTCTGAAGGGATGAACGCAGTGGAAGTCGAGGCTACAGCGGCTTCACGTTGGTCGCGGACTCATTCGCGCTGCTGCGTACGTCGCCTCTCTTTCCGCACCCAGTCTTCTTTTTCCCGAAAGGGCACGAGCACGGCCCATAATGAGTCTAAACCGTAACTGATAAGAGCGCAGGAAACGGCGCGCAAAACAGACGAGGACGAAGAAACACAGGTGATGAGCGCTGCGCTCGGCAAGTGTGTTTCTTCTTCGTCCTCGTCTGTGTTACGCGCCTGTTTCCTACTATGAATTCCCACCAACTCGCTCAACTAACCATTCTTCATGATAGCTGAAAACGTTGCCACCATCTACGAGCGACGGCGGCAACCAGACTTGTTGTGTGCTTGCCGCCGTCGCTAATAGATGGCGGTAGCTGTCCAGAGGTTTGTGGAGGTTTGTGTCGACAAGATTTTGGTACCGGACACAATTTTGGTACCGGACACAATTTTGGTACCGGACACAATTCTGTAAAAAGCTTATTGAACAGAAGGGTAGGGCGCAAACGAGCTGGCGATGATAGAACAATTTCACAAAACCAATTTTAACTTAACAAAAAAATTCTGACAGTCTTGTTAGAAAAATAATATATTGCATGACCAGTGAGGCATGAGACCCAGGAAAAGATACACTCTTTATTTAAAAATTTGAATGAGCGCTCCTCATTGAATGGCTTATCCGTCTACGAGTAAGTTTACTAGAAGAGTAGCCGGAAGTGTATGGGGCATTAGTGGCAGGCATTTTGGATCCGTGCCTCGGTCTACGGCAGCCGGTAGAAATAACTTTGATGAACAACCATTTCGGGTCGCAGTTGGTCGAGAGAAGAGCATCCTGCGTCGTGTGGGGAAAAAGCAGAGAACAATAGTTTTGTGTGTATGTTTCGATTTATGAAAATCGCAATGAAATCATTTTTCAACTTTTACGAAATAGTGGCCGGAAACAATCTTGAATGTTTAAAACCCAGGTAACGTATCTGTGTTCTTCTTAGTGCCTTAACGTTTACATGAGAAAAAAAATGTGGCAACTCGAGCGGTACCGTCTTCTCGTTTCACCTGCAAACCAAGGTGTCACGTGTGTTGTGGGAAGTTGTACGCCAGAAGCACAGTTATGGTGAGTTAGAAGCGCAGGTGTGATAATCTCGTGAACAAGTGTTCCCTTGATTTAAACCAATACGCAGCCTAGCATATTCTGTATGCGCGAAGCAGTGCCACATTGCACTGAAGGGCTATAAGAAAACTAATACACTACCAAAAAATGGGCTAGTATAGCATTCCATTACACTCTGTCGAGGTATTATTCAGCCGCAAATTGGAACTCATATGTCCTATGTATTTTGTTTCTTAGTATAGAATAGACATTTGGGAAAGTTGGTGTCAGTTTATAGTGAAAAACAGCGCGAATGGGACAAGGACAAAAAGGAAGGACTACACAGGACAAGCGATGACTAACAAGTGATTTTTAATTTGAATGCAGATGGCACTGTCTTCGCTCAGGCAGAATTCGAGGATCGCTTCAAATTCTATCTTGCTCTATGAGCAAGATAGAATTTGAGGATCG